>UZAN01039445.1:37551-61141 GCA_900618425.1 Echinostoma caproni | reverse complement strand
AAACTGATCACTTTTGGATTAATTTATTCTTTATCGCTAAACACAAGTAGGGTTATTAACATCTTTGTTGGCAACGTCAGTTCTTATTGTTCCCTGATTAACAATACACTGAGAGTTTTCATAAAGTGCATAGAGGCACCGAACCGATCCCTCATTTACTGTGTTTAGCAGCCTCTACCTGAAAACCCTCATCAAAGATTCACCCAATCAGCTGATCGGAAGCGTTCTGCACACGATTTTATGAAGAAAAATTGAGGCAGATGGTGACATCTTAGCGTACGCGCCGATGTGCACACAAACTAATTCTAGCCTTTTAGCCCGTTTTCCGACCGACTACATATTCTAAAGAATCTGTGTTATTCGAAGCATCCGCGTTTGCTAACTCGTTTTGTTAGCTGCGCTTGTGATTTTATCACTGTTTGATCGTCGCAACCAGAATTTAAATGGTAGTAGAAGGCTTGATGAAAAATAGTGAAATCCACATGAATAGTTCATCTAGGATCTAAAGCTTCTGTGACTAATTTCAATCCCATCCGAAGGACGAGGGTTATTAGCTCATAAACGTTTATAAACCCGGGTCATGGTAACTTTCCCTCCTCTCGTTGCCTAAACAACCGAGAGAAAACCGCTGTCACACTGCTAACACTAGCTTAATCTCAAGCCCCCGTACTGTTTCACATCTGATTAGCATGCTCGTATAAATAAGCCCGCGATTAAAGTACCGCATGGTCATAATGATTTTGGGGAACCGAGGGAGCAACGAAAAGAAAAGGTGGAGTACGAGATTTCACCTTATCATTTCTCAGTAAAATAGATCTTGATACACCTTTGAGGAGTGCCCCAAATGCCCCAAATGATTTCTGCAGACTCCAAGTGCCGGCCGGCTGTAGGCAACCTTTCAGTCCGTCTGTCTATCTGTCTGTCTGTCTGTCTGTCTGTCTGTCTGTCTGTCCGTCCGTTCGTCTGTCTGTCTGTTTGCTTGTTAGTCCCACAGTCATTTACACAGCACTTTAGATCATCTGCTTGATAAGGTGAATTTTGATTGAAGAGAGCGAGTCCGGCCACTTAAGCACACCATTGTACAGAAAATTAACTCCATCATTTATGCCGGTAAGCCACAAAATACAAAGAGCATCAATAAATGGTGTTCTGTCTCCTAAGCATGACATTTTGCGGTTATTGCCAGTTTCAATAGGGTGTGGAGCATTTGTTCTCGTGCCCATGGTTTGTTCAAATTCAGCTGCATCAGCCCACCTGTTTGGGATATTTGGTACGGTCAAGTGATCTCATTTGGACTGATGATGAAAAGCCTTCTTAAAATCTCGTTACCCAAGTCGACAAACGAGAAACAATGGATGTTGATGTGTGAACAACCAGATAGAGTCCTACACATCGACAAACCTCAATAGTTAAATGATAGTATTTTGCACAGTGACTGCCTCAACCCGGAAAAGCAAATACTCCACGTTGATAGTGCATCAAGAACAGCAACGGGAAATTTATGGATCAGTTAGGTTGACCATTTCTATTTATAATACAGTCCAGTGGGAACAGACACTTCCAGCTTTGTCACGGAAGAGTGAACGCACGCGGTTCCCCAATACTTGCAAACGGTATATATGTATATATATATTATTGAAAGAGACACGCACACAACACGATGATGGCACACGCACAGACTTGCACAGTTTTTCAGGGTAGACATCAAAAGAGTGCGTTCTGCATCGATTGAGATAATGTACGAGTTGTACAATTGACGTTTCACTTATCAGGATAGATTCTTTGACACAGGATAAATGTGTCGAGATAGTTTGAACGGGCTCTCTGTGGCCAATATTCAAGTCGGCATTACGGAGAAGAAAGACTTTTCTGAAATTTGTTTAACACATTTAAACTATGAACATGAAAAGTGATCTGAATAGTTGTTTCATTGAGGTAGGGAAGTGCAAAGCAAAGTTCGATGTGATTCCTGAACCAATTTTTCTGCGCTGCACTGTTGATTAACCATACGGCACTCACACAGAGCGGAACGGTTGCATAATTCAATGCGATAGCAGATGAAGCCTATAATAGAACAGTATTCTATAGAATCAAGAATGTACAGTTTGAAATGATCAATAGACAAACGCCACCTTTCCGTAACTAAATAGGTGAACAACACTCTGAACTGGCATTATTTGTGATGACCGACAAAGAGCATTGAATAGTTGTTTTGACATGTTTAGAACTCGTCAACCGTGCTTACTTTTGTGCCCCTGTCGGAATCGTACCGCGAGCCTTCGAGTTGGGAGATGAAACCTTTACCCCTGAGCTACGCGGTGTCCGATCGTCGCCTTGTGCGAATGGCTCAGTCAGTTGAGACGATGAATGTTCGGATTAGCCCATTCGATTGCTCACAGATGCCAGGCAATGTTGATGGTCTTACCATTTCATATAAATGCAATCATTGGGTGGGGAATTAACCATCTCCGAAGGAGTGAAACTGAAACCGAATACCAACAACAGTATCTGGATTATGCGAGCAATGGCATGGACCAATGTATCATACCTACGACGCTCTAAAGCTCTGAGCTAATTGACCGAAATCGTAAATAAAGTATCGAGTAAGTGATTAATTATTGCTGTCTTGATCATAGGGAAATCTAGGGAGTCTCTGAATACCGGGAAGCGTTGTAGATGTTTTTGTTGCCATGGAAAATTTCACATTTAGTCCACGATGGGGCAGTGCAGCCTATCAATTGTACTGCATTTTGAACGGATATGTGCGTGAAAAAAACGTTTTTTTCTAATTCAACAGAAAAGAGTTTTATGAACAACCTTGTTTGTGGTGATTTATCAGCTGTGTAATACATCACACTTAATATTGCATCATTTTACATTAAAAAAACCTTATGACCGTTTATGGATAGACCGATCATTTGTTTGCAATTCTGAGACAACATTCTTACTTCTCCTGTTTCTTCTCTTTGTGTGTGCTCCTGTGGCACAACGAACATGAACCGTACGAGCAAAAGCCTATCTACGACAGTTTGATAATATTATCCGATCTGACTAAACACCGGAAAAACTCAAACCGTTACAAGTGGCATTGTTCCACATTTTATCTGATTTTACTAGTAGTTATAAATGAACCTTCTAGTCATCTCTCCTTTGTTCCGGGTCATCAATTTAAACCGAGCAAATATTGCATACTAGACCACCGGTGCGGGTGGAATTGGTCTTTATTGTGAGCCCAAAATCGGTTTTTGAAATTTCTCGGCCTGCCATGGCTCACCGCCCCTTCAAACGCACTCTTCCGCCCCATCTCACATGATTTGGGCGGTTCATGCAAGACTCGAATGGTAAGATCAATCATATGCGGTTCGCGCAACTTCAACAGATGACAAGAATACCTTATTTTGACTCTTGATTTTTACTTCTTTCTCTACACAAAATGAAGCAATATGAGATGTGATGAACCAACCATTTGCTGAGTCATCGAAAAGAAGCTTGTTCTCCAAAATGGTTCCAATGTGCGCTGCTGGTATATTCCGGAAGTTTAAACAATCAGTATTGAGTATAAAAATTAGAGGTGATTGTTTTGGGCAGCTTGACTAATGGGACTCTAAATGCCTTATTTCATGAAAGAACCAGGAAAATAGATTTATCGCCAAGTGAAGTTGATTTCACCTGGCGCTGGATAACATCATTTGCGTTTTGTACCTGCAAAATACGTTTACTACATTCATCTACAAAATACCCATTGCATACATAGAAAGCTCACTAAAATAAGTGAAGGAGAATGTTTAAACTTAAAAAGTACTTCACAGGCTAAAGGAACTCATTCGTTTAGTCATTTAATGAATTAGATTAAATAACGTTATTCGGGGCTCCCATAACAGTAAAACCTGAGAGATGGTATGATGTATGGATAGCTTCCTCACACTTGACACAGTCTTTTGTCAAATGGACAAGTAAAACAAATAGTTGGAAGAAAATCACATATTATACTGGGTTTTCAAGCTTCACAAAGCCTCGAAACAACGGAGGAAAATTGATTAACCAAAAAAGAAATGTGTCTGATTCCGTTTCTTTCTTTACTTCAATGATCAAAAACTGAATATGGAGAGCATAACTGAGAAATAGAGAAACATGAAGTGCATGAATTTGTTTCACATAGACTATCGGTAAGTATACTTGATATGAGTATTTTTTATTATGCCGTACATTATCCTCTCCCTGGCTGCGATTCGATTGCTTTACGAATGGATACAAAATAGATTTGTCTGTTTTGTTGAAGATAAGCCTTAATGAAACTTATTTGTTCTCTAAGGGTAATGTATGCTCGAGATGTGCCAAAAAGTACAGCACCGTCATATAAGCAGCATAATTTGACTTCAAGACATAGCTTTCGCAAATTTCTCCATTCAGTCTTACTGCGAGGACAGCGAAAAGAACCGTCTAACTACATAGTTAGCAGAACCTGTCCGTTTTTCTCTACTGCAGTGCAATCAACTAGACCAGCGACTTGTTTAGTTAACTTGTGAGGTACGACTGATAGCCAGACTCGAATTGTCCTGGCTAACAAGTAGAGATGACTTGCACCAAGTTCGAAATGATACTCTCACTTCCGGCTACCATTTTATATCTATCAGTGATGCGAAGCAGTAATGGAAATGTAGCTTTTATCACTGAACTAAATCAAATACGACAAAGATATCACATTCTATGCACTGGTTTTGCAGAAATCATTTACAGCAGCGCAGACTGTGTTTCGGGATGTGAATCTATGGGTGTTCAGCTGTCTGCTTCAGTCAGTCAGCACGATTCACTCTTTGGCCCATTGTTCACGGCCCAATCAGCAGTCAGCAGTCAGTTGACAGTTGGTTGTTATCCCATTAAGTCCATGATATCCATAATCGTTTGGAGGAAAATTCATCCCAAAACTCATCCAATTCCGTTCTTTCCCAAGTGATGTTCAACGAACAATCAAATCATCAAATATTTTTGATAGGAAATAACAAAGCCTCAGTCCTCGATGACGTTCATCCGCCTGCCTGCCTGCATTCTGAAAAAAACATTTCTGTCTCCGGTTGTGCTGAGACTTTACAGCATTTTTCATTGGTGGTTTGAAGTGAGCGGTGTCTTGTGATTGATTATGCAATTCAACTAACAGGCGGAGTTGAAAAGCGCTGAAATAAACACGACGGGAAAACGGGCTTTGTTGTATTTGGTATGGTTATATTTAAGTAATTAAGTTTTGAATATTGATTTCAATCCTGCAAAACCAATAAATCGAATATAGGTAGACGCAAATTCATTGATGGGAATTTTCTTGGAGTTATTCTTTAAACCAGAGAGATTATTTATAACAAATTGCAGTAACGGGCTGAAAGCATTGAGGGGATAAACGGTCTGTTTTTATCAAATGTTTCCAATAAAGGAATATCCAATCAATTTTCGGTTGAGGTTCGTTACCACAAACGGTACAATAATCCTTGATTGTTACCTACCTCAGTGAGTAAGCGTTGAAAGGTAAGAGGTGCTGCAGACCAGTAATACGTTATCAGAAATAAACAATGAATTATCCACCAAAGTGGCGTTCAGTGTCGAAGTGTTTGAGTCTCGTTGGTGCTGAGTGAAAATTGGACATTATATATCGTAGCCCAATCGACGTAATTGACTATTTACGTGCACCACTTGGGACGTGTACCCTCGCTCGCCTAATGGGCAATCAACGGGGAGTGCATTTAAAAAAGCAATTGTCTGTCCTGCTGTGACCTAATCAGTTCCCTGCTGTGTAAAAGTCGCCATACAACCACTTATAGGAGGTGCACGGTTACAGCTTATCAAATTACCACGAGTTAAGTAGAGTATGGATCTGTTGAGAGAATTCTATTTCATTATAGCTTAAGTAAGGTTTAACTTCCCCGAAGAGTGGACAAACGATCTGTTTATCGGGGTATACTAAGAGTTGAGGATGCCCAAGTGGATACGGCCAATATCACGGTTTTTAAAGGTGATGGTAAGCGGATCAAAGTAAATACTTATGATACTACTGGAACCAGAGAGTAGACTTGCATTGATTGGGGTTTCAAGAAGTAGGGGAGAACTAAATCTTTACCAATAGACATTTGTATGCTGTGGTTTTAATCCGAACGGATGCTTCATGGCAACGAAAGTTGAGGCGATTGTTGTCGATTCCAAAATATAAAAAAATGATATGGAAAACTTATACTCATACGTTACTATTTCCTTTGCAGAATCAAATAACAGACTTTTGCATTAACCTGAGTTGTTCAGAATGTACACTATCTCTAACGATGACCATGCTGTCAGCGCTCACTGATCTTTGAGTAGAAGCAGGCAGGAACCTCCTGTATAAGCCTCGTTAACAGAGCTACATTCCAGTTTCCAGTTAACACCTCCCTATTGGTTTCCAATTGAGCAGATTACCAACAAAATGCGATTTAATTTCATAGGGGGGGGGCACATTCAACCTTTAAAAAGCAAATGAAACGTGAACTGAAAACCTGGGAATTACTGCACAGCCGAATGGGTAGAGTGCTTGCGTTCTGCTTGTGAGGTCCCTGGTTCGATCCCTAGTTGGGTGGATGGATTCAAACTGCTGATCAGACCCAACTAAGTCAACACAACTGTTCAGTGCTTCTCAGCTTTTCATNNCTTTTCATTTCACGTTTCATTTGCTCTAAACATGACGAATTTCCCTTAGGAAATTGAATCAAATCCTGAATTACTCTCGTGCAAAATGCAATCAGTTTTCCAAGACGTTCGACAGTAGGAATCTGTTGATACTCATCACTAATTTCCGGTCATTCTGTCCTGCCATGAACGTGTCGATGGTATGCTGAGAAAAGCTTTGAAAATCTCATTTTTGAATTATTGTCGCCATTTTGCAAAATTTGAAGAAGCGCTTAATAAAATCTATTTTATGAGAGAGAAACAATCTGATTAGTTTCGATGTAATAGAAAGAAGGATTCTCACCTCTGATTCTACTTGAAACAACCTATCGAGAGGTGGCTACTGGGGAACGCCGTCATCAGAGCAGACCACATACAGTCTAGTGCCATCCACTGACGTTCTGAATGCACGGGTACGACTGCATGTTCTCCATGCTGGAGCTTCCATCAAACCGGTGGAAAAATCAATCCATGAATCCAAAGGTCCAGTGAAACGTACACATAACACACTCAATCAAACATAGTCGTACTCATGCACTATTGATAGCTTTTCCGCAATATATTTTTCTAACATTAAGACTGCGCACTAACCAATACAGGTGGTGAAAATACATTCACCGCAAAGAATACTTGTGTGAGTGAAGGACGCTCTTACGGAAGGATATTTTTGTTTTCGTTTAAAAAATGAAAGAATACGTTATTTAATCATTTTTCCACATCTCTACCGTATGCGCTAAAATGCCACCAACGCATTTAAAATTCACTAACATTTCACTGCTTNTCACTGCTTTGTGAGAGACAGCTAAACGTCAAATCCATCGTGGGTGCCAACGTGAAAGGTAATTTCCTCAATTTAGTTCCTCAGATCCCCTGGGCATTTCTATTCAGTATAATTTGATTAGAATGAGTAAAAGTAGGACAAATTCCCCATGGAAAGATAAAAGTCAATACGCGGTGGTTTCATGATTCACGTTAACATTATCATTATCAGATCCATAAGAAAAGCCCTGCTGACTAGGTCGAGTGCACTAGGGACAGGATAAGAACAAAACGATGCATATGGTGCACATTAGATGCCCTGAAGGTATAAAAACTCCGAGGACGAACTAAGTATATTCTTGATCATCATCACCCCGTAGCACATTGGATGTTCAAACATCTCCAGTCTCGTAAATGCTTTTTGCCAGTGCTTCGTGGAAGATGTAATTTTGTCAGTACGTATTGCAATAATACAGTACTCGATACATGCCTATAGTGCAGTTCATCAGTGTGGGATCAGAGACGTTGATGATAACTCAAGTCATGGAATGTGTATGCAATAAAAAGAAGCAATAAAGTTAGCAAAAAGCAGTTCCCGGTGTGGTTAACAAGCTCTTTGTTCAAGCAGTGAATGATGATGATAAATCTGAATACCCGAGCCCTCTGCGAAGTTGGAAAAAAGCTCTGGGTGAGTTGGACTGTGTTTACCTCATTATCGTTTGATTTATTGCACCAGTATTATTTTATGTTCGGTCTACGCAAAACTGCTTCGATCGATCGGCAATCTAGTGGATGCAAACAGCTCTATAAACAACGTATTTCTCAAGAGGATTTTTGCGCTGCATTTTCAAAAGACAATTGTCTGACCCACTTTCGACACCGGGAATTGTAATTGTGGAGCACGAAATTCCTTTTTTTCAGGGAAACATTTTGAAAGTAATCTGCATATTCCAGAGCTGAAGTAAATTTATACATGATTGATTGTAGAAGCATGTGATGTACTATTCCGAATGAAGGTCACAGCATTATCACCAAGTAGATACTGTCCCTATTGGCAGTCCACCGGGAACCTCTGTCACTGGAGGTCACTGTCCTATCATTATTATTATGCAGCCCATGTTCCATACAAAGTGGCAAAAAATAAAATATAAGAAAAACCATTTGAATTAATGAATAAATTTCAACCCCAAATCGAATTCCCGTGACGCAAATAACTGTATCCTTTTGTGGGATATGCCATTTTGAGGGGTGAAATGTGCGGCATTGTACAAACGAGTGATCTGGACTTTGCCCGAATATCCTCAGCGTGTTGTCCATGCGGCGTAAGTTTGTTACAGCTCGGATGTCATTTGGCTGAGTGTATGAAATAGAGTGTGAAATTTGATTTAAAAATGATACGATAATATGGGTACGAAAAGCACTTTTGGCGATATCCACCTACAACTAAACGAATGTTCCGAGTGATGCCGTTACTGGTTTGCCAAACCGAGAATATCGAATGGCTGATAGTAAATGAAAGTAGGTTCGTCGATACGTATATTTGATCGATACTTCTAGAAGGAGGGTTGCAAATTCTGGAGTGCATTCAGTCGTTTGTTCATATTCATATAAGATAACGTTTATAATAAATTGCCAATGTGGTTTTCGAAAAGCTGCGATCATTCATATCGGAAAAGGTTCTACTCACTGTCCAGCAAAGCGAATTATCCTGCGAGATGTTTGTTCTCAACCCCCAGTCAGTATCTAAACTGGGACGGATTTGAAACCAAATGTTAGCATATCGCTGGATTGTTTTGTAGCATGATATATATATATATATATGTATATATATATATGTATATATATATATATATAGCAAACTATGTGCCGAAAAAAAGCGTCATCAATGACTGTTCGATTAAGCCTGATTGATCACTATCAGCAAACAAGGATGCTACTCCATGGGCACGACTGCACCAGGGCTTGTGTTGCTACCAGTGCAAATCGAACAGTCGAGAAGTTGAACAAGGAGGCTCAAAACGTAGTTGGCACTGAATTTAACAAGTGAAATTTCGGGATGCACAACTAGCTGGATAAAAAACGGAACTCATCTGACCCCGGTGCATGAACAAGTGGTTCGTGTGATCCGTAAAAAGTTTACGGAAGAGGTATACTCAACTTGTGTGCATTATTTTCATTGTTCAACCATTTTTTTATACTTTAGCACTCATTCAATACTACACATATCTTACAACGAAATCACCCACTCCGATACCTCCTCATTATGGCACGCTAGCACAATCCGCTCTACTGATTTGATGTAACTTGTGATTAATTAATGGCATGACAGAAGAAGTTTATTCCTAAGGAATTCCGTAACTTAATACACCCATTCCATACTCTGTGAGATGTGTTTAGATCTATGGATGGGCTTTAGAGGGTACTTGATAAGAGTATCCTGTTTGAGCCGGTAGATTGGGGTGTTCCTTGGAACTCTCCAACTCTTTGGTATTCATCACCTACCCAGACTAAGCTACTATGTGAATACGGTCTTCGTAAATTACAATTTCAAAAAGTAATGCGTTCAATTTGCTTATGTGAGGGTGAGTTGAAAACGAATGAACATTGCGATCTTGGATCAGAGCCAGAAGATGTTCCCTGTTTTCATACGCTGCTGCTGCTGGGAGTGCCACAGATGATCAGTTGATCAAAAACAAAGTTTAGTTTGCTTCAGGGAAATTCTCCTAGTCCCAATGGCTTGGAGATGCCGAATAGATTGAACTTTTTAAACCTAGCAATCTTTCGACGCGGTCATCGCCTGTTTTCCGTTACCGTGATAGAACAGTATGCTAGTTACTAGCTACTTTATGATACAATTACATCTCGCAATTTTGTACTTGAACAGGAAAAGGGGATGTATTAGCATTTTCACGAGTTTCAACAAAAACAAAACAAGTACTTTTTGTTATTTTCAGGCCATAACACGATACGCTCCATCGGAATAGTAAACAGAGGAAGATTGCTGCAAACGTTGCCCGATCCCGACAAGATCACACTAGTCACAACTCCCTTTCTGAAGAAATTGGCAAATGTTCCAGTCCGAATGAGAATGAGCTTCTCTGAAAATTCGCTTCCACGATAATCATTTAGGCTAGTCGGTGACGTGTTTTATTCTTACCGCATATCCCTTTGAAGCACGGATAAACTCTTTTACGTACTAATTTACCTGCTTGACATTTGTAAATAAGAAATAGGCTATTTTGAATTAGCATGCAAATTCAATTAGATTTGCAATTTGTAAATTTTCAACATCAATCAGTTTACGGGTTAGTCTGTTCCCCATCTCTGCCGGCATATCAAGGGTGCTTGAAAACTAAAAAGGCGATAACCGGCAAAGCGGTCCCCCTGTCTGATGTATATATAGACCATATGCTGTGGGGTTTGTTCTACAGAGAGGAATGGGATGAAAAACACCTCACTGTTTAGTGCACAGCTGGTAGTTGCGTCATCTGTTAACCAAAAAATAAGCTGTGTTGATTGATGTGAGAAATGAACCGCAGTACAATCGAAGGCTGAAGTTTGTTTAGCCATTTTTTGAGGAAACAGTACCTCAGTTTTTCAGCAATCAATTGCCATATATACAGGTGTTGATCCAACTCGTGCAACATCATTCTCCTTCTGGAAATACATTTCAGTTTTCATCATCATACTTGTAAATTGATGGATGGTTATGGATAAAGTATATTTATTCCTGACTTTATCTTCCACTTCTATGTTCTCAGTTCTCTAAAATCACCGTATGAATTTGAGCTACCTGGAGTGTCGCGATAAACTTTGTATTAGTTCAAAAGTTACAGCTCAGATTTGGAAAAGATTTTATGCAAGACTTGATGTTCGTTCATTCTTTCCAATGATTGATTCCTATTTTTGAGTGCTTATTAAGTTGAAAACACGTATTCCGAATTGCTTATCTCTTTTCTTTCAATGAACGGTGGATAAGTTAACTAATGTGAATATTGTAGCTTAAATAAATTGATAAATTTATGGGCTACAAACTACTTACATAACATAACTCATCCTGATGGAACTAAAATATAATTCAGGAAACTTAAAAGTTGACCTTGAGGTGTGCGTCTTGTTGACTAAGCGTCTTGTGGTGTCACCGTACCATAGCCGGATGAAACATTCAAACGTTTTGGCATATAATTGAAGCCGAGAAGCACTTTAATCGAGAGCCACATAAATCCGATGACTCAGTTCCTGACTTGTGCATGTGCTTCGATATGAACATAGGCCCATTTTGTTGCACAATCAACGGAATTTCTCCGCCAACAGGTAAACGAAGAGGGGGAAAACCGATCACACCAAGTAAACAGATGGTTGGATCAGATAGCGGATGAGGACAGTTGCACATAACTAATATGGAGGACAGTCAATGCGTATTATTCGTTGTTTCATTACGCTACCGTTTGGGAAGTGATGGCTCAAGTTGAAATGGAGCTGAGGCCATCTGAAATAAATCCGTTATTCAACGCAGAGCACGTATTGATTTTACCAACAAATTCAAATCACGTCGCCAGTCCATTTGGCAGTGGGTTTGTCTCGCTGGTAGCCAACACGACTTCCTCTGGCGTGAGTTTCTAATAAATTACCTTTTNCCTGTCAAAAGAAGTAAATATTCATTCCACTCAAAGAGTTGCAAGGGAATTCATGACTGAGGGCTTTGTTGTTGGTCTCCTTCACACATTAATCTGGATATCACGAAATTTCTTGCACTGTTAAGGGAGGTTTTCGATCACTCTCATTCTCAAAATGCATTCTTGGAAGTCATTTTTCACAAATGGAAGTTAGTATGCCTTCTTCCTTGAGGTTGGTAGTAGAATACGGTTAGACCTCATTAAATATTGTTTTTTCACATTTATGTAGTTTCTCGATGGGTCACGTACAATATCGAATTCATTCAATTACCGCTCCACAGTCGGGATTTGAATCTAAGCGAAACCTTTTCCCTGAGTTAGAAACAGGGAAAAGTTAGCTGCCCCGACAGTGGCCGTCAGGGGTTAGGGTGCGATATGTATTAGAAGAAACTGGTAAATTTGGTTGGATAGTCAGCTTAGTGGACTCTATGCAAAGCAACCGCCCCCCAGCGCTTAAAAATGAAGAAGGGCAAATAGAACGGGGATCAGATGAAATTACAATGCATGTATCAAGTCTCTGAGTCATTTTGATAAACAAATTCTACTTATGTTTTATTACTGTGGCTTTGTTATTTGACAATTGATGCACCAGCAGCCATCGTCAAAATCGAGAAATCGTACGTTTTAATGGCCTTGGCTAATAGAAGAAAAGACTGATGAATATTCTTACAGATGTGTTGCGTCGGATGTGGGGCACTACCATTTTCAATCCTGTGGATGTGGCTGGAAACACTGAGTGTTCGGGGCAGCCATTGTGATGAAAGTCAGGGTGTTGTACGAGTTTGGTCAATACTTGTATATATATTTGTCTTTCTGAAACCGAAGCAATAAGGTATTTTGAATTGGTACAAATAGAGACAAGTTTTTCTTGGTTGCAAAATCTGTTGTTCTGTAAATGCTTTTTGTTTGTTCATCAGTCATGAGATGAGTGTGTATGTTTAAAACTCGGAAGTTGCCACAGAAAAAGAGAATGTTCTGAAATGAACTGAGCGTCGCACAAACGCCATCTAGGATCATTTCGTGATATTTTTGGATGCCTACTACACTGAACGGAATAAACACAAAACTACTTTTTGCTTGAGCTATCCAATCTAATCGCAAGCGCGTTCCCTCATCAATCCAGATGCTACCATTGGTGTTTGTCTGAAACCGGTTGGTTTGGTTTGAAGTCCAAATTCGAATACGCTTGGAGATTACAGGTTCGATGAACTTCATAATCGCAGCCGCTTTCCGTCTCTATGGTTCATAATTTGGACATCAAATTCAAGAAATAATTTCATTAAAAGTTTTAACGTCAACAACCGACTCAGGGCTAGAACATCAGGTCTGGATCAACTCATTTTTGGCGTAAAACGTAACAGATTGGACTGGACATCTTATGCTCTCCAGCTTGGGTTGCACTCCACGTTTGTAGTTCGTTTATCCTCCACACGTTGCACGGGTCGTATTTGCGGTGAAACCATGATGTGATGACCTGTAACGTGCTGTGAATGGCTGTTTTGATCTCGTTGGAACTCAGCAGCGCTGTACCTTTTAATTGCGATCCTCTCGGGATTTTGTCACAATTTTCTCGAATGAGAGCCCAATATCATTGTTCTGGATTTGTGTAGCAGAAGGCTATATATATACATAAATATGTATTTATATATACATATATTGTTTGCTTTATACCAGTTCAAAGTAAATGTGTCAGTTCAGGCGAAAAATGAAAAAAGGTATTCATTCAAGGTGTCAGTTTGATGGGGAGTCTCAATCAGGAATATCATGACTGCAGTTCAGTTGCTTACATTCAACTATTCCTTATTGGGATAACATTAGTTCTTTGGCAGTGGTAGTAACGAGATTGACCGATTCGTACAAAATCTTGAAGGTTTCATGTTCCATGCATTCTCTTGTTCAATCACTCTTGTTCCAGATTTTCGTCCAACCTCTAAAACGGTCATGTTGTTCATACGAGCAAACGCAAACAGTGCGTACTAACTCCTTAGGGGTTTTAACAACCTACCCCGCCTCTCCCTTATGTCAGTGAGAAAGAAGACCTCTATGAGGTCACCATGTTTGTACCATAACCACNCACCAATTGCATTCAACCTTATTGAACAGCTTAGATTTCAAAGGCAAACCGCAAATCGTGTGTTTTGAAATGCGATCCTGAGTTAATGTTAATGGAAAGGAGAACGCAGATCGCTGTTTGTTACGTAGATTCATTCCCCATGTGAGGTAGTGAAAAGCTGAGGCAATAAATATTTTGAGATGACAGCAATGCTATAGTGCCCCCACATGCTTGCAGGCAGAATGAAATGTGGTCGAAAAATAAGGTAGACANATTGCAGTGCACTAGCTGATTTGTCCTGATTACCTTCTATCAGTCATGTTATTCCGCAAGTGGACACACACGCGTACGCACATGCGTCGGGCTTACTGCCTACACCTGTTTTCTTACAAGACACCGTCTATTGGTTTTATATGGGAAACGGCAGTCGTGATTCTTGGAGAAGTCGAACGAAATGGAATTGAAAAAGGCCAGACGAAGCGATTTAAGCTGCAGAGTTCACATACCCGCCACGCAAAATGCTAAAAAAACTTGGTGTATCCTTTTTTGTTACTTAAGTCTCTGAGAACGTTGACAAAATTTCTAAAGAGACATTTCTTGCATAGATGGAAAATTGTAGCTAGGATTGTCCATTTGCAAAGTGAGCTGAACTCACGGATGTGTTCAACCATCCAATGAGTGCTGGCGAGGTAAACGACTAACGGTTCAAACAACAGAACGTAAATGGAATTCTGTTAACGATTATTCGATCGTAAACTGGTCAATGACAATGCGTTCAGTTGAAAGTATCGAAAAAACCTTGAGAGTCTGTTTCAGGTCACTTTCTACTCAGCCAAATACGGTCATTAAATATGGCGTTAAACCAGGAGACTGTGTGTTTCCGAATCTCATTTGCGTTATTCTCCGACTCTGTTATATCCATTTGGCTACAGTCACTGTCCTATTTCTGACAGTTTTCGACCTTTCCAGGACAGCCTAATGGACTTCACGGTTGGTCCGTGACCCGATCCCCTGTACTCAACATTAATAACTGTATTGAAAATCCATTTATTCTTAAAGCCGGTTCCCGTTATCTTTCATTAGTAAACAACCTCCCCGATCTCAGAGTTACCAATCCAAGCATCCCCAAATCTGTATGTGTATAATACCCTGGTTTCACCCTTACTCATAACTTGTCCTGGTCTGCTCATGTCATCAGTTTTTCACAAAGTTCGAAAACTGTCTTTTTATGCTTACGGTTCAGGAAACTAACCGTACCACATGATCTTATTCTCAAATTTGTGATTGCCTGCATTTTTCCTCACTGGCTATACTGCTTCCGATTTTTATCCCTGGACTGAAAGAAAAAGACTACTTGTTTACTAGATCGCTCAAACTTTTGTCCCGCTACAGTTGAGTTGATTGGGTTGTTTTGGTTGACTTCTTTATTTCCAAGAATCTTGAAGCTTGTGCCGCCTTCATTGACAGGATAACACGTGAGCAAGCGCACTGTCTACATCAAAATGTTGCGAAAGCCCTGTCAAATCCCCGAATTCGCTCCAAATATCAACTCCTTCTTACGCATTCTTCCACATATAGAAATAGTGTAATTCCATACCTTTCTCGGCTATTGGTTCATTGTCAGACCATTCTCACCCACATCAGGGAAAAACTCTTACAGTATTTTTTCTCTCATTTACTACAGTGTAGAATTTCTTATATTCTCTGGCCATTTTTTGCTGGTCATTGGTTTTTATCTATCCATTGTAAAAAATTGTAGATTGCCTAAAATTCATCCTTTGGGTGCATGAAGCGTTTCTTGACTTGACTTGACTTAGAAACTGGCTGAACAATTTATTCCTTGAAAAAAGATAAACGACTTCACAGCAGTGGAAGTGCAGTGTAGAGAAAACCTATAGCACGTACCTGGAAGTGTTGTGACATAATACTCACTTGTGAGTAGTACGCAAAAGCATTTGATTAACGGTTGCTTTCAACGACCAGAAATCAACAAGACCTGTTGGAGCAAACTGCTGATGTTCGGTACGGTGAATACAGGGATGCGCATCTAATAATGAATCGTTCCACAAACTATCCTGTATGCGTGTGGGAACTCTGCAATGTTGTTCCGAATGAAATATTTTGTTGTATGAATGACAATTTAACCAAATCTCGAACGTTATTGTCAATAAACGACTATCCGTGATCAGTACCGCCTTTTGAAGTTTTAACAGATGTATCATCTGGGTACTTCATCTTGCTTCTTAGGAGCTACCAGTGAACAGTTAGACCTCGGAAAACACTGATCGAATCTCCGATACATAGTTGGACAGTAGATTCCCATTACGGCTAATGCGAAATTCCGCATCTACTGGCGATAAACGGATCGGGATCATTTCGTTTAGGTTATTGCAGGTTGGAAACGGCGAACTACACGATGAATGACCTGTAACTATAGTTCCCTAATGCTCATGATCAACTACGTTCCCGCTGTGTGCATTCATTTGTCACGGCCGCTCCCTGAAACACTTCCCACGATAAGTGGCCAAAATGGNNNAATGTCAACTGATAACCCATGTATGCCGTGTAGTAACAGAATATTGTTATCGGTCATCTAAAGTCCAGACTGCACTTTTTCCACAGGCTCGATAACTGGCAAAATATCTTCTGAAATGTTCCACAATACAATATCAACACGATGGAGTTTATACGGACTGCTACCGACCGAGTCATAATCTCAGTCGGCTGGCAGTGAAATGAGTGAGATTTATTTTACCAATAACCTTGCGCATATCATTGGTAAATAGCAAAAATGTAACAGACTGATCTGCCACCCGGCAGTGTGTTTTCATTTTACCTGTGCAGGGTCTCTTATGTGGTTCGCAGTTTGGTCTATGAGATCGCTCGGTGGATAATACCCAAGAAGGTTGAAAAAACCATCATCAACAGTTAATTCTATCAGCTTTTCTGTCCCCACGCAGCGCTGAATCAGCTGTGACCTCATCTATCGCCCTTTGTTAGAATTGATTTGACCCCTGATAACATCGCTTAAAAGAATGTAAAAGGATTTTATCGTAGTCTACGTTATAGAATCAAATGTGTAGAAACCTGGATTTTTTGACCACTAACATACTTATTTAGGACTCCTGGACATACTCGATCATTTTGACTATCAAATGATTCTTGCCTGCCTGTTTGAAAACGTTTTTGATACAGGTGAGCTCTTTTCAATGAATCGTACTACTGTGTACGTGGTCCATACTCATGAAATATGCGAGTCTGTAGGTTATGTTATTCACTGTGTTTGTGTGTGAGTAGTTTCAAAATTATTCAAATATCTAATGTAAAATCATTGGGTGAAACATAACAACACGTGACTAATTTTGTATCCCAAAACGAAATTATTTTGTCTGTTCAGATGATTATGTAGCCACATTTTGTTTGAAGTGACCGCCATTTAGGGAAACCAAAAGCGTATTTCAAGGTCTTCTTTTGGTCAGTTATTCATCACATAAGTCAATTATCGTACTCAGAAGACGACATAGATTTAAATTTAATTCTGCAGGAGTTTTAAAACCCAACCAAACGAATCCTGTCATTATCCAAATTCGCAACTTCCCCTCACGCAATGATAACTTGGAAACAATAAAACATTTTACCCGGTTTTCTGACAGATTAAACGTTTCATGACAAGTATGTGGTGTTGCACGGGGAATGAAACCAGAAGGATTGGAGCCATAATAAATCATCCATTGAATTCAAATCGGAGATGAAAGATGAATAAATTGCACCCTGAAAGTAGGTTAGCCTAGCTAACCCATAAGTAAGAGGGGGTGGGGTGAACTGGAGGAACGCAAGAGCTTGAGAAACTTAAAATTCAAGGAAGAAACATGGTGGCGTTGCAACGCAGTAATTAGGTGGGGTATGTACAGACAGTATCGATGGCAATCATCGGTGGATTGCGTGTTCAGATCCCGCCATCTCTTAATCATTTCCCTTGACAAATATCTACTCCATTCGGCTTAATTTCCTAAAATTTAGTTACACACCTTTCGTAATAACTCAACAAATGTGAGATGGCATTTGGTGATAATTGTTCAGTAGCATATAGAATCATAAATAAAAGGAACTATATCACCGACTCTCCAGAGTAGTTTTGCACAAGTTCAATAACGATTTACTAATAATTTATTCATTTTTCCCAAACATTGTAATTTTAGGCATTTTTCAATCACCGATCGATTTTATCAAATCTATTCAACACGCGTATTGTGCTCGTCAGAAAAGTTCAACTTTTTTCCGGGACTCACAGGAGACAGAATTCATAAACTGATCTGTTTTCTGAAAGCAATTCAGCTGTCCCAAGAGCAGGCCTACGCTGACGTGAATGACAATCCACCTCCTCATCAACCATTTAGAATCAAGGGAATGCATCATGGAGTGCGCTTTTCGTTCATCTCTATCGGTTGATTTGCGTACAGGAAATAGAGTAACTTAACTTTTACCGAGGGTTGTAACACCGCACCTAGACGACAAATAAATAGGGAGCAACTAGGAGTGCGCGCATAAAGTTCAGCGAATGCATTCCAGCCGATCCGTATCCGAGCGCTTTTGTGATCGAACAAACTAATTCATGCAGGAGGTAGGGGTGCTTTCTAGTTCACGAAATTGCAGTTCTTGATTCCAACACAGTTACGTAACTGATGGGGAAATAAAAAGTCGAAATCTGGCATCACTAGATAAAGGTGGTCTTACAAGTAGGACTGCTGATTCGGTCATTTGTGAGCGAAACAAATCCTTCAGGCTAACAACGAATAGTCAGGGCAGCAGAATAAATCTAGTTTCGGTTACTCTCCACTGAGCTAAATTATTCATACTTGAGGTGAATCGAACATCTGTCTCGACAGGGAACCGCGATATGCACCCATTAGAGCTGACCAATTCTTCGTAGAAAGTTATTTTTCGAGGTAAGGTCTAAGCAGTAGCCATGTGCAGGAATGAAGTTAACCTTTACATCAGCAGACTAAGTGCCAGGATTCCCATAAATTCGGACAAGAAAAGATCTAAAGCTCGTTCCGATCATTTGAAAAACTGACTACACCGGTTGGTCTGACTAAAGTTCATTCATCATACAGCCCAACTGGCATGGATGGAGAGTGCAGTACAACTCTATTTATACCCACGCAGTTTTCTTTCAAGTGCATACTAGAGATGGTGGGATATGCTTTCTGCTGAACGCAGACATTCATGTTTAAATGTTTTGTCACGTGGACTTCACTCAAATTTCATTGAATTGATTTTTCAGACTGGTTCCTCGTAAAATTTAATTTGGCAGCAAACTATCGCCAGTGCGCTATTACGTGTGAAGGATTCACTCAGACAGTTATGAAGCATTTATCGTACAGTTCATTACCGAATTCTTTGGTGGTGATAGTTTGAAAGGGCATGCTTACACTAAAAATTTTCTGGGATACTAAACTTTGGTCAAATGTAGTCCAACTACTCGATTTCTCATGATCATAATTTATTCAGATGGATGGTTGGCCTATTTTTAAGCCCGATTCATGATAAAAAATAACCCTTTCCTGGAGTAACTTAAACAATATAGTAGGAAATCATTCGACTTGCCTCTAAACAGAGAAGAGTGTCCTTGATTAAGTGATGTCTGTACTTCATTCAGGTTTTCAAACTGGTCAAAGCATCAGCCAATTAGTTTGTGTTATATTAGTAACGGAGGATTTGGGTCAATTTCGAAGGGAAAATTCGTCGTGTATATATGAAATTTAGTGTAAACTGAAAAGCTAGGTAGCATTGGACAGCTGTTCAGACCTGGCTGGGTCTAATCAACAGTGCTAATCCATCGACCCAAGTGGGGATCGAACCCGGGACCTCACGGCCGCCTGGTGGCCGAGTGAGCAGCTTGCTTACTTTCTGTCTGTGAGGCCCTGGGTTCGATCCCCGGTTGGGTCGATGGATTCGCACTGCTGATGACACCCAACCAGGTCGAAACAGTTGTCTAGTGCTTCCTAGCTTTTTAGTTCACGCTTCATTTGCTGTATACACGACAAATTTCCTCTTTGGAATTAGTTTGTGGTTTATTTGCTGGTTCAAATCACACTGCACTACTTTACACTGCTACCACTGCTCGGCTTCATTTCTGCATTTCTATGGGGAATTTTAAGTTACCAACAAAAAAATGGATGTTTTTCAGTTTTTGGTTACTGTCCTGCCTGTTACTTTTCAGCATGTGAGTTTAGCAGATCAGTACCACAATTTCTTATTGACCGGTTTACTATTCCAGATAAGATACATTTGAATAGTGAAGTTTTGTTAGTTGAGGTTTCTTCTATTCCTAAATGAACTTATCACTTTAATCAGCTTGCTAGGTAACTTAAAGCAACGATTCCATGTACAAAGGTGAATGGATATTAGATATCGCCAGGGCATAGGATTAGCTAAGCTCTGTACATGATATGGGCTATTGTTATTTTTACTTCGAAACAAAATAGTGACAAAATTATTACAGTACTTTATTGAATTTGAAACAAGTGTCAGTGATCCTCAGGGCGAGTGTCGGCATCGATCATCAGTTTTTAGTGTGTGTGTGTGTGTGTGTGTTTGGTAGCTACGCAATTGTGGTACGGTTTGAAAACAACCCACAGACCAATCGGTAGAGAATTTCAGTCAATCGATTACTCTTTCATTGATATCTGGAGGATACTTTTGCCAAATAGAAAACTGTCTTGCTTAGACAAAGCTGAATACTTTGAGCACTGCCATTTTTCACGCTGTTTTCTTACATAAACAAAGTGAAAGATTTTATCTTTGTGAATTTGATTCGCTTTATAACTGATTCCCACACCCCCATGGGTCATTGGTCTTATTGATCGCCATCTTAAGCAGTTGAACTTTAAGTTCAGATGAATGTAGTGCAAAACTTCAATGTAGAAAATAGGAAAAGCCGGCTTTTATTTCTAAAATAATGCAAAATTTTGATGGAATAAATGCTAATTACTTTTTTCAGTTTATGTGAATTAGTTTACAGTGCTTTATATTTTCGTTAAAGACGATATCTGGTTACTATTCACTTTTAGCAAATTGCATCAGGTTACGAATTCAAATCACCCAATTAATTATGGGTAATTTCTAAGAGGGTAACATCTTCAAATGGTGGAAAATATTTCTGTTCATTTCGAATAGTTTACTGAGATATGCAGATGTCTATCTGCCTAATATTGAATGTACTCGTATTACGGTTTGCAGGTATTTATTCAGTGGTTGTAAATTAGAACGTGACTGACCACTTCAGTGCATCTGTACCCGGCAATTCGGATTTTCAATGAGTGTCAGGCTGGCACCAATTTGAAGTGAAATGATATTCAAAACACTTTGGAAGCGTCTGTTCCAGGATTAACGTTTGAGTGTTGTTCAGTCGTCTGCCTGTATCACGTATATATTGAAAGCATTTACCCCGGAATATGTGGTTGCGAAAGGGAACATGTATTTTTCGGAAAAAAAACCTCCAGATTCGTAGAAAATTTCACGTTTGTTCTCCTTCAATTGTGAACAATCGTCAGTGAGATCACGGCAAACTTCGGTTAGATTCGGAATCGACGAAAGTAATATCGATGTATTTTTTGTGTCACTCACTGCCCGAAAGTTGATGGAACGTATCTGTGGGTTTGTTCGTTTGTTTACGCACTCAAATAAATGAAGCTAAATCTAGGGAATTTTATACTTGATTGGAGTGATACAATCGAATTGCACGAATGTTTTCGATCCATTGGCATGGTCAAAAAAAGATAATAAAAAAGTAATAAAGGTCCTAATGAACTTAAAACGAGGGATGCTGTAATCCAGATCTGGAGCACGTTCTTATTAGCATCTTTTCCGATTTAAAAAGCAATCGGTTAGGACACTGATTCTGCTTTAGTCATCAAGCCATTGTCTGTGGTAACGTTAGCCCAAGTGATCCATGATGCAATACTCGTTGGTAAATGGAATACCACTTGCATGACACCATACTTCCAAAAACAATTTTGTTTGCATATATTTCTTCTCGTCCATTATTCTCCTTCAAGCCTTTAAACCAGTTGCAATCAATCACTGGATGCATAATCCAAACTTGGGCTTTTGGCAGCAATATGCTCTCATATCTGGAGCTGAATGAATAAGCATAATCCAGGGAGCCATGACAGTCAAATCGGAAAAAAGCTTGTGTTGTGGATCGGTGCATAGCCTAGCCACGTCCAGGGTTCATATATCTGAGGGTGTCGCTGAAAAAGCAAGGAAAATTCGCTGCAACGTTGGTTACCATCACTCAGACCCAGTATGAGGAACAGCAAGAAAAGCAAGTCGGTGTGTGCGCAAATTATAATGTTTAAATTCAACATGNGATATTATTCTGGGTGGTTAAAGTTGCAATCTAAGATAGTGTGATGTAGAGGACTTGTCCATCTGTGGCATTGCGGAATTCGGTGCATCCCCCATTTGTCACTCCCCCCGCTTCATATATATATATATATATATATATATATATAAAGGTTGCTTACTTGCTGCGCGGCTTGAAACGGAATCGTCTGTTGACGTGAGAGTGTCACCCAACACTTGGTGGTCGATAGTCGTAATTAAACGAGCTCCTCACTTTATATTCCATTCGTCCATCTGATGGAAGAACATCTCAAACGGATACTGGGATACCCTTGATATAGGAACAGATTAAATCGAAAAACATATGGTACATTAAGAAAAATACGATGGAGAAAGACCATATAAAGTACCCTGTGGTGTCATGAAGCTAAACGAGAGTCACAAATATATGCAAAATGAGAAAAATAACCGTCGAAAGCTTTGCAAATCACCATCAAATGGGAAGTGAGGTGGTGAGTTCCAACCCTACTATTGCCCCTCACACCACAAATAATTACCTCATACCTTGAGGCAGTCATTTTATTGGCTGGTTTCCGCTTCCAGAAAACGAATTGTGCATTTTTTTGTTAGATACAGAAGGAAGAAAAAGAATTATTCAATTGGTTATTTTTTGGCCGTATATGAGATTTTCAATGTAGGCATTTAATATTCACTTGGCTTTGATGCCTCAACACATTTGATCGATTTATTCATTTCAGTTGCAAACAGCATTGTCGACCCTCTTGCGGAGAAGAATGTTTAATACACGTCATACAAATTGTAGAATATCCAAACACTGAATTCATTCTTTTCTAAAACTATAAGTAAAGACTGGTAAAGGGGACTAAAATTAATACAAATTTGGCAACACTATTTTCTTAGACTTTGTGATCGTATTTGTCTCTGAAAGATTTGATTCGTTTCGGTAAAGCTCACCTTCCCCCCCCCCCATAAAATCACTCGTAATCATCGAACTATCACAACTGTGTGAAATCATTATCTGTGTCAGTGTGAATAAAGTTGAGCAATAAGA
>UZAN01039445.1:21478-36925 GCA_900618425.1 Echinostoma caproni | reverse complement strand
GCGTGCGTGTGTTTAGCATGAGGGGAAGTGGGGCTTGATGATAGGAGAACGGGTCGGTAAATGAGTGTGCGTGTGTGTGTGTGGAGCGGGGGTTGGGGGGTTGGCAACACATGCAAACGACTTTGATCATCGAAGAAGAGACAAGATGAAATCGATCTTCACAATAAAGCCCCTTTGGCAATGTGTGTGCGTGTTTGTGATCCACTAGAATACACCTTGAGTGGATCCATACTTTCTCGTAGCAGCTGGAACTTCAAACGGATCAATTATTCGACTGCATTGATTGCACTGTTCGTATCACAGTAATCCAAGATTCGTTAATTTGAAAGCAGTTCATATATTTTTCTTATTGATTCTTCTATCATTTTCAAGTGGGGGGAACGAGGATTAGACTTTTTCGCAAAGCCCTATCTGATTGAGACAGATGAACTCACATTTTGGAACTGGGATGACTATTTCTCGAGCGAACTGGTGAGTTTAGATGCAGAAAAACAAATAAACAACGAAACAGAGTCTTTTGCTCCCACCACCCACTTAAAAGGAGATAAAAGAAGTTAATTTTTCGTCCTCATTCGTCATTAGACGATGGTGACGATACGGTTATAAATCAGGTGAGATTCTGCCTTCCCTTCAATTGGTAATAGAACCGACCGAGACCACTCACAGCCTAACCACCACCAAGCCCAATGGTAATCAGAATGAGAAATAAATTGACAGGCTGTCTAGTCTATTTACAGGACAGGAAGGGAATTGAAATCGATCGTGATGTAACAAAAGCCCCAAGCAAGCATGGTTAATGGGTTAGCATCCCAGTTTGATTAGATGGCCAAATACGTGGTGCAGAATATATCGACCATCTGGGTTTAGACGAAATAGAAAGCGGAAGGCGATTGGATTTCTACATTAGAAAGTGAAGACAAGTGATGGAAATAACAGTGAATAACATAGTAACAAAGTTTATTCCGAGTAAATCTAACTTATAGTAGCTTGTAGTTCAAACAAGTGTTGGAACCACATCAACTTTTCGGATGCCCGTGACAGGTCACTATTCTCTCTAAAAAAAGGTTCATTATTTACCCGATTCAAATGTCAAATAAACGAAGAAAGATTTCGAAAGACACCTGATCTATGAAAATAAAACCATTTTGATAAAACTTCTTGATCTTTACCCACGCGTCCAGCCAGTATGGTAAACAGTAATGGGTAGAGATACGTTGCATGGGGGAGAGAAATGCCGGAGGAAAAACAATTTGTCGTTTCGTTCAGCGTATTTCCCAACATTTCTTGTTCAGCATGATTCGTGCTGTTCGCCCTCTAACTCTCCCCCCCCTCAACCCCAGGAAAAGATGAGTTACTTTAATCAAAACTAATTTTTGTCCCACCCAGGATGACTCCGTACATAAAGTGGCCATCGGTCGATAAAATATCTATTTTTTCATTTGTTGAAACGAGACCGTGGGGACAGCAAAAACAGCAAACTGCAGTTCGCGTTTGTCGCTGGATAGCTTAGTGGCGGTATGGTTTGGATTTCGGGGCAAAGCGATCAACCAGTCCTACTCAAATCGTAACATTCCGGTTTCTAGCTTGCATGGCTCCAAAATGTTCATCATCGTTAAGCACCACATGATGAGGTGTATCACAATGCTTCTGGTCAATTTGAATGTTTTACTTGCAGATTTTGTTTTGGTACGGCTATCGGCTATGTATCGTCAAAGTGGTTGGTATTTATGTGCAAGTGAGATATGGAGGACATCCTTCAATTATAAGCTAAATTTCATTCAATACAAGGCATATAAAACGTGAACCTAGAATGAGAACTCCTGGGGGAAACCATTTTCAAATACTTCAATGTTCTCGGGTCTCATAATCACTGTATCGACCGAGCTACCAACCCAATCCGAGAAGTAAGAGGAACTTTTTCAACCAAGTCATAAATCATGAAGGCTATTGTTGCGCAGGTCAACAAACTGAACCAGTCTTATCAGCTGTCTGGAGGTCACGTCGTCTTATAGGGGATTGGTGGCCAACCTGTTTAATCTCGAGTTTTACTTTCAGGTATGTGGATGAATTTCCATTGTTCATGACAACCAACGAGGTCAGAACAAGTGCACCATGTTCTTCCCAGTACTGTTTCATTTCACTGTTTTTTCTCTGTGTAAAAATAAATTATTCAAGTACATAAAGAGCATTACATGTGACTAGTGCTTATCACTTTCTATCACGTAATAGGAAAACGGACACCAAATCAAATTCATATGGTCCCTCAGAAACTTGCATTACCTCTCTACGTAGTTCCGATTTTTGAATTATTTCACCTATGTGGGTGGGCTTGTCAACCGGTTCAGTTACATCGGAAACTGCTATAGTAAATAGGTTATCAAAGATCCGGAGGTCGCCCCGAATGATTAGGTAACGTGGATGCCGCTGGATGAAAAAGTATTTTCTCGTTCTAACCGATCATTCATTGGAGATATTTTGTCACTTTCAACCCATACGGACCGCAAAAATATACGTTTTCAGGTCGAAATTCGACAATCAGATCAGAAGCAAATTCAGGGGAATTCGTCGTACACAGATTCACAGGTAAGGGAAATTGGGAATTAATTTGACCAAAAGGATTTGACGATAAGCAGCATATGCACCTACCGCCTGGAAGACATGGACAAAAGTATCACCGAGATCTCATCCACCCCAATTGTGATACATTCCCTTTCCATATAGAAACTCCCAGACATTGTTCTACACTCGAACTGGACTAGTGGAGACGCTTAACTATAGAAACACACTCATGCATCAGGGGTTGATGAACGGATGGAAAAACATGTAATCAAAGAGTGTACACAAAATTACAGTGGCTCGCATCAGCTAATTTTCATAAACTTTCAACCTGTTCATCTCGAATACTCTCTCTCTCTCAATCAGTGCTATCTGCGTCTTTGGAATGCAAAATTATCGGTAGGTGTGCGTGTGTGTACCCCCGGTGTATTTCTGTCTCTGTGTGCAATGTTCCGAACAGTGATTCATTCAACTAGACCGGAAACTGCGAAAAGCGAACGAAAAATTATATTTATTTGAGCTAAACTACTTACAAATTGCATGAGTAACCTTCAATCAATTTGACCGTTCAGTCAAATCGGGGATTACTTGTGTACAAATACAATTGAAAACCATCACATCCATGTGAACAAGACCGTTACTTACTGGCAAACTGTCAAGCGTAGGAACGCATTGACCAAGTATTAAAAACTGGTTCTCGTAGCTCGGGTGAACTGAATTCTATTTCGCCTGTTCGCCGAGCTTGCCAATTTGTTTGTTAACGTTTCAAAAATCGTTCGAAAGCGAAGCAGGTTTACTTTTAACACGAGGTTCGACAGCGCGCTGGTCGAAACAGTATTAAGTAAAATATTGAGAAAAAAAGAACGCAAAATATAGGCGTTTCACGAGCTAGTTTGTGGTAAACTGGCAGAAACAGACAAATGATGCTCAAGGACTGGCCACAAACCATAGCGACTGGAAGCATACGGTAGGTAAAATTTCCATCCAAAACTAAAAAGGAACTAGTATGGATCTGAGCAACGCGGTTCGTGTTTGAATGGTCATAGCGTGGTTGCATGACAATCCAAGCATGATTTACCGTTTCATCTGAGACAAATAAATTATCAGAATTGGAACTTGTGGACATATAGTTTGTTTATTACACTCTCGTGGTGAGCCAGCTACCAGATACCAGAGATAAAAAACAGACAGCAGGAGCGGGAACAATCATACATGCATCAATCATGCTCAGGAATGGATGAAACAGTTTAGAGTAAAACAGATATTTGGTGGATGTGATTAAATCACAATAACCAGTTAACTCCCCTTCGACCTACTGATTTCTAATCTCTTACCATTTTCTATTTGGTAAATCCTTAAAAACGTACTCATTTTGTGAAGTCAGAGAAATATATGCTACTTATACGGATAATTGCGCCAATCGGTAAGACGGATAAAAGTAGGCACATTGTAGCAAATAGTATCATGCTTTCCCCGGGACCCCGTTTACTGGTTTATCCTGTCAGTACAAAACGACCGAGTGAGTAGGCGACACAGGTGAACCATGACCTGACTGAACAAAAACGAGATTGCAAGCTTACGATAGCTGAATAAATTAGAGACACACACATGCCGTCAAATTCAAAGTTTTATTGCAGGAAAAGCTTACAAGCGATTGCCCTTCTTGTCCCATAGGGATTTTCGCACAACTGGATCGATTTACCGGTCATGGAGAAATGAAGAATGTCACAAATTTTCATTGTTTTTTGTACTGCTACGGATTTCAAAATTTAAGACATGACACGTATCCACAGCTACCGCCAGCGGCTCCGGGCTAAAATTACTAATAGAACATTCCTCACCAAAAAGAGTTTATCTTTGATTCTGCTTTATCGGTTATCCAAGTAATAGTGTTTTTTACCGGCAGAAGAGGCGTGTGCTGTTCCAGCTGTCCGAGTTGAAATAAGCACACAGGCATCCTTTGTTCCTGAGGGGAGTTTCATTTTGGATAGGCCGCATTCATTAGACAAAAACGCTCCGAATAACACACCATTGGGGACATCAAACCCTTGTCCGAATATACTACCACTGCTGACTTATTCAGGCCTACCGATTGACCTGAGAGAAACAACCAGTATTTTGAAAAACGCCGATGCTAAACCAATCACGGTAGAGGGTTATGCTCCGGTGCCGTACACTGAAACTAACCAAACCACCGTATCTAAGTGCACGTACTTTATAGATTGTAACTGATCGAAAAATGTACTTGAATGCTAAAATACCATATTATTGAAGGGCAAAGTTTACTGTTTTACGGAGCTCAATTGCCAGAAAGAAATGACCCTATTGTAAAACCTTGAATGTGCACATGACATGAGGGGACAACAACCACAACGGGCAAGAAACAGTCTCAATTCATGAATTCCATGTAACATAGGAGGAAAAGGTACTGTAGCATTAATTTTTCGAAACAAATCCATAACTTGGTCAAATGAAAACTCTGGAGATTTAGAAGTATTTAGCAGTTTTGTCTCGCCGGAAAAATGGAAGACAGTAAGTTCATTTTGAACAGTAGAACAACATTCTTCATCACACTGTTAGAAAAATAGCAAGGAGAGACCACATCTACAGTACGTTGCACAAACTGCAACGGGACGGTCGTGCCTCTCACTTCATGTATTCAGTGCACGCGACACGTTAACGCGCTACAAGCACGCGTGCATCTATCAATTACAATCGCATGACATACTGCCCAGTTCGTTGCCTCTGTTTTCACTAAAGTACAAATCCCAGAAGCGCTCAAAAATTAGTACAACTTAGGGAGTGGGACGTTGATTTCGATTGGCGAAAGTTAAGGTCAAAATATAAGGAAGCGGAGAAGAAATCACGTTTGCGGGGAATGAATATAGCGTTGAAGCGTAGATTTTACGAGCAGTGTCAATTATTTCAAAATTCATATAATCACAACAACGGTATGCATTAAATGCCCGGTAATCGCCCGTGTGAGCCGCACCCTATGGGTTTATATTTTGCACATTGTTCGATGATACCTGTCTGATCAGTATCCCTTCACGCATATTTTCTCGTTACTATTTTAACCGTCTATCGCAAACACAGCCTTAGATTACGCAATAACCCAGAACACAATCAATCAATACACGTAATCACCTTCGGCTGTGTCCACAAGGAGAGAAACTTCACGCACAGTTTCACCTCAGATTCTATTGTGGACGAGTCACACAAATCTGATCTATTAAACCCCGAAGGCTTTTTCCATTTGTCTGGACTTCGTGCGTGTTTAATAACTCACGGATCGATTCTTTTATGCGAAGCAAGAAAGAAATTAAGCGCATTTGACCGTTACTTTCCACAAGCGAAAAAGAAACGAACGCTGGCTTTGCATGTTATACGGACATCGATTGTGACCTGATGCGTCCCGACAACCGATCAGCTCTTCACGCTTAAGCATAGCTCAGGAAATCGTCTTCAGTTAACTCAATAGTGATTTGCCCATTAACAATAGCCATCATCCAATCACCGCCCACCGACTGGCCCGAAGCAAATCAATAATTACTGTTGTCCAATCTGACTTCGTGTATGGAAGTAGATTCGCGCCTGTGTTTACGTGCAATAAGTCCTATAGTTCAAGGATTAATAAAGATTCGGCGTGGTAAACGACAATAAATCCTACTTTTATGTCGCCCTCCTCCTGTTGGTGCAAATGCATTCTCCTGCTACTTCATAGTTCTCGGAGATTCGAAAAAAGAAGTGAATTATGGTGACCGCGATATTGCACGTTGATCAGTTGTGGCGCTTTTGAGAAGTGTGGACAATTTCGTGGGATGTTTATGACAAAATAAACGGGAACAACGAATGCTAGACAACCTTCGTTACTTCTTTTTACTCGTTGTGTGATTGCCTACTAATTAAGGAAAGCGGAATTCAAATTACAGTTTAACATAGTTCGAACTAACGAAATCTTTTACGACGCGCTCAGACTAACATTATACCTTCAAGGGTGTCACCGCTTTGGTATGCTAAGGGCTGCTATCAATAAAGAGTAAAGTATGGCACCCTAAAGGATTCATTACACTGTTGGCATCGAGCAGTCAACCTTAGAATATAGAAAACACCCACGTGCTTCCGGAAGGAAGATAACTGCATGGCAAGATTTTACCGTTAAATGCAGTTTGTGAGATTTTTAAATAACTAGCTGGCTCCAGAAATCGCTAACCCTTTGAGACGTATTGTGCTTTCTTTGAACTGCTTTTAATACTAGTGTTTCATGAGCATTGAGAATATCGCCACAGGTATCTCCATGGAACGATTCTGGTGAACCAGCATGAAAGTCGTCAACCACATCAAGTGGTATGGGAAAACGTCTATCGTAAAGCAAAAAGACAGTCATGAGGCATTTCTTGTTTTATTTCGTAGGATTGGACGGCACGTTTTCTGTCCAAAAGCGGAACCAACCTTTGGAAATCCTAAACACAATAAATACATTGTTGTACTAATGTGATTGACTTCGCACAAACTACGCTCTCCACCACGGGAAACTCACTGGTGTTTTCGCTAACAGTGATAAACCATGTTGAAATGGTATTGATTAACTACCTGGAACTTTACTTTGATTTTTACGTGGCATTCTTCCCGAGATGCACCAATATTAACAAAATCTCTGATAACAGTTGTTGAACTAACAAAGGATATAGCTGCAGAGGTCCGGGTTGCATCCGGCTGATTCAGTATATCCAACACATTCTTTCCTCTGGTAGATGGGCACCTGTATGTTGCCACGTTCAATACAACGCCATATTGAATTGCCGACATCCATATGCCTTTCCTTCAAGGGTTATCCAATCACAAAACAGTTTCAACTGTGCGTCACATTAATGATAAGTCACCGGTTGAATACGATAATGCATGTCGGTTGGTCAATGGCCAAGCCAAATATTGGTAAACGACTACTTACCTTGAAGTGTGACATATCAAAGGGAACACAATATGGTCAGGAGATGCGCTATTACGTACGCGGGTGATTCGAGTTTGCTAAACGAGGGAAAAAGCTACATGCCATGGATACGACTAAGCAAGAGATTAATCGCAGATCAGAGCGGACTAGACAACGCGCGTACAGCATGTCATTTTGTAATACTGTCATCTATCTTTGAAAGTGTTTATCCCTCAGTCTCTCCATTGAAGTTTTATTCATACACGTCAGTTTTCCATGGTGAACGGCCAGCGTTCATATAGCGGGGGGGGGGGGGGTTNNAAGAGAAGAGATAGGGTGTGTGAGCGTATCTTCGCGAACGGGTTAAGAAAACTGCAGAAATCTAATCTCAGGCACATCACACAACTGAATTTGGATAATTCATTGACATTTTTCTACCCCGAGTGAGTCAGAACTCATTTCAATTGACATAGTCACTGAAATCATGTGACAAAAAAATATTTCACAAATTCTACCACACTTTTTAGTGTGATCGCTGCATAGGTAAATCATGGACTTTTTTCAATATTCACTAAAGCTAGCGCGGATGAACCGACCTAACGAGCTGGTAAGTTAGGTGATCGCGTGGGCTCCTGCACCTGGATTTCGACCCAAGACTAAGATATGAGTCGTTACTCTAGTGGAAAGCAATACAGAAGCCGTGGCAGTACAATGTAGGATTATGTAATATATGCATATGTGCATACCTGTAAGTATATATATATATATATATATAAGATAAATGTATAGTATTATGCAAGTACTGAGAGTGAAGGAACTGAACTGAAGTAAAGTGAACAGGGATAGTGACAAGACCCGAGAAGCTGAGCAGTGCTGTTTTGTATTGGGAAAGCGCACGCGCATCAATACGTGTGTATGTAAACGCTAATGAGCATACAGAGCGCAAATGACCGTGATCAACAACCGAGGCAACATACTAGATAGCTGTCAGATCGACTGAAAGGTACACACTTGGACGAATTGCTGAACGGGCAAAAAGAAGATAGGATGGGGTGCAAGGAAAGTGGCCAGGGGAGTGAGGAGAATACAGAGCAAGCTATCAAATGCATTGATTGATGTTGTCACACAACGACAGACAAATTAATCCGGGGCAGTGCAAATGAGAACACGTGACACGCGGAAACTTCGTGTGTGAGTGACAAAACCTGGCTTCGTGCCGAATGGAAGAAAGCGATCACGGTGTAGGATGATAATGATCGCTTGATAAAGAAGGGGGACGGGGTAAAATTCCACTGGATAGAAGTTGACGAAGAGGGGACTAAAAGATATCCGAAGAAGTCACGATTGGAAAAACCGTGACGTACACGCATAGTTCACGTATGTTGAACATCACAAGACACATGGGACGAGCAAGAAACACGAAATGAAACACATTAACAGCGAAGTTACCACAAAACCGGACGACCCGTGGAGGAGACGGGGTGAACTCGATAGACCGACCAGATTGATCTAGTGGAATTCGGAGGGAATTTTTAGGTCGGGGCCAAATGCACTGGTCATTGCACATGGATACAACACGAAATACGCAATCGATCACACCCTATGGTCAGCTCACATGGCACGAGGGCATGGAGGTACGGGATAGTGGAGAAATGAAAGTGGAAGATAGTATGAAAACACAAGATAAGGAATAACAAGTATGTATATGTGTGGGGTTGAATGAGTAGGTGATGACAGGACGCGTGAACGCAACCACGACGGAGAAATAATCCAAAGTGAAAAGAAAGTGATAAAATATGATAAAATAAATATGCAAGTCATTCACAATTAGGCAAGGAGAAAACGCACGAGAAATTCACAATGCTGCATTGCTGAAACCTATCATCGTGGATCGATCACCGCATGACGTGAATAGTAAGTAATATTACAAATATGCTGGACTGTTGACAAACGGATGGGGAGGTGGAGGGAAACGTGTGCGCGGTGGAGGGAGGCGTGTCGAACGGGATAGATACCTTCAAGGACAAGTATGGTACAAGTTAGTTGACGAGAGATGGTCCAGTACAGACTCTTGAGTGGTGAGATAGGCGACTCACAATGATGACAAGTGAATACATGAAAAATGGACAGACCAGTGAATACACAAACGCATTCAAATGGGATAGAGAAAGAGGAGAAACAGACATACATGGGCCTGCGCGGGAGAGGATGAACAGAGTTTAGCACTGACACGGTCGTAGGGTGAGTCAGCCGTTCACATCTTCCCTGCTTGTAAACTCCTTACAATTGCGAATGCATGAGGCAGACAAAGCTGATCGACTAGAGTCGAGTATCCGATGAACCAGAAGGATTGGAATCAGATATCGAGTGTGTTGGATCCACTGGACAAGGTGGAATCACAGATAGAACGCCCGTATGAGATGGATTAACCGAATTTGTGGACTCAACCTGTGCAACAACAACCTGTTCTGTTGCGTTCGAATCAGTCTCAAAACGATTCGACGGACCGGAAACAAAAGGTGCCATCGGAGCAAGGGTCGTACAAACCGGTGGTGATGAGATAGACATGTTTCCGGAATCCATCACAGCTGACGGGGTTGGGCTCCGTGATCGCATATTGCATCTCGACCGGGTGGGACGAAACGGACGAGTTAGTGTTCGCCACAGACGCCCGGCAGGATTGGATGAAGCAGTATCACGACTGTATGGCGTTTTTGTTCGATGCGGATGGAGCAAACTGAGCTTGCCTTCATTGACTACAACTGGATTCGTTGCTGTTGTTGTCATCATTGTGGTGGTGGTGGTGGCCGCAGCTTCTGTTGTGTTCCTGACCGGAGCCGATATCGAAACCCTAGTTGTGCCGGTGGACAGCAATCCGCCGGCAGACGTGGTGCCTGAAGAATGCATGGCTGTAGCAACAGGGATACGCCAGTTAGAGGATTCCAACGAAACCGGGGCGATTACATCAATCATGTCGCTTGGACAGTCCACTTCGGGGGCAACAGTATTACTCTTTGTAGACTGAATGATAAACAAACACAAACACTGTGATTAGGAGGATGAAAATGAGCTAAGAAGTAAGAGGACAGTGAAAGAAACTAACCGGAAAACACAATAGAATTAATGTATTTTTAATCATACTTGACACTAAATATGTTCTCCTAATGAATATTCTACCAGTACTTTCGAGGAAATTCACAGGCACACTGGTTTGCATGGATAACATGTTTGGGGCATTTGGGGAGTAAATTAGTTTTCACGGAACATCACCAAAAAGACCCTTGTGTTTATGAATTCTCTCATGGAATTACGAGGATCATACTTAATTTATTTAGCCCCAGACTATCGGCCGTGAAGCTAAGGGCGTGAGGGTTACGGCACCTAACCAGATGTTTCGCAGTTCGAGTCCCGGCAGGTGCACTGGAAATGAAGTACACATTGCTAGCGAGTCCCAACGAGGAAAAATCTGTCCGGCGCTCTTTGCCGACCAGTAATATAAAATGTCTCAATAGACGCACAACGCACACGTGAAACAAAACAACAGAGTGGCTAACATAAATTCTTTCACGAACAAAGTGCACTTTTTCTCGACTGAAGCTATGGGAATACTACGTGATTGTTAAATTTTCGTTAGAATCATAGTTTACAACATCCCATCTATGAAATGATGCGGTAATGTGATACCTTTCGGTACAGACTACTCCGCTTATGGTAACACCATACACACACACACACAACTTGATTCAATGAACCATGAGTATTATAAATTTTTAAATGGGGATTGGTTGTCACTTAAGTGACCGATTAGAACAACGGATAAAAAGGAACTGGATGACATGACACGAAAAGAATGCACATAGTGAGAATATGCAAGATAGTGATGGTGGTTTTGATTAATTGACAAACCTCATAGGGATGCACATATGGTCCGTACATGATGGGGGAGAGCGATGTTAATCGGCTTAAATTGCGTGCACACTCGGTTACCATGGTCACAAGAGGTTATAATAATCATCTCGGTGAACAGTCTGAATACGACGGTGACTACAGAAAATCTTCCGTGGTTCTCTCAAGAAAATATCCTCATCATCACTACAGTTAATTTTCGCAACGGTCTGAACACTTTTCCCATATCGCATAGAAGTGCACAAAACTGGTCACCTCGGGAATTGAGAATGAATATTTTTCTTTTTTTATCCTTTGTACTTTCTTTTATTGAATATATAATGATACAAGTTTCAGGAAGGGGGAAGCAGCCAATCAAAAAGCTGACACAACACACAAACGGGGAAAATCAGGCGGTGGTGGTTGGATTCGAACACTCGTCCTCCGGGGTGATAATTTGGTGACGTAAACACCGGACCACCACCGCCAAAGCAGTGTTTTAAAACAAAAGAAAACGCTTTGTTCTGCCTGAGGAACAACGAAATTCCAAAGCCATTCATATTTTAGACTGAAGTTCGAAATTCGTGAAAACTAATGCATCTGAAATGATGACTAGAGAATTAACTGATGGTCCCATGAAATCGTTCCTCGAGGTGATTTCCATAACGTGCGGATGCTATTTGTGTAAGGGAGGGATTTTATCATCGAACACTGTGATGATTCCGCGTTTCACATCACAGTACCGTAGTTAGGAAGAAGCGAATATTGTCTATGCTCGGGCACTTCACTATCAGTTCCTAAAATTTGATTGGACCGGTGCAAAGATAGCTGAGCACGGGAAACTGTTTGCGCACACAGGAAAAAGTTTAACGGAAGAACAGAATTTTCTGCTATGTACAGAGGGGACTATCGATCCAACGTGCGGAGAGAGCATTAGGGTGGGCAGTTGTATCGACTACCGACGGAAAAAAGATACAGAGGAACGGTGGATTGCTGAACTCAGAACGATCGCAAGGATCGGGTATACAAACAGGTGTATAATATCACGATAATCGGCGGATGTAACACTCCAAAGAGATTCCAATGAGTACGTCAAAGTTCGGATTGCAAAGCAGGAAAACTGGTAATAGATAATGAACGAATTGGTTCAGAACACAGATGCGTAAACTGATCATCGTGATCAAGGGCACTGTTTGTATCGAGAAATCGTAGAAACCGAGTCCAATCCCTGAACTCGCTCGAAATATCCACTCCATCCTGTACGTACTTCTTCATTCATGAACAGTGTGATTCCATGCTGGACTCGGCTCGTGATAAATCCCAAGACAATTGTTACCCACCTCAACGAAGGGTTTACGGACCAGAATATTTTCTTGTACTACAGTATCGATTTTATTTTCTGCTACTTTTTTAATCGCAATTTTTATGCATTCCGTGTGAAACGTGGCAAACTGAATTTCTACACTTGTTCCCGATTTCGTCAACTAAAAAACAAACTCTTTTGATGTCGTTCACCGATCTTATTACCCCGTTGCACCAAACTTGCAGTCAACGTCCTTTTCCGGTTGCGAACGCGTGGAACGATTCGACCTAGATGTCTTGGCACATAGCTGCAGTGGATTGGTTTCCGACAAAGTCATTGCAAAAGTGTTGCACAGCTTGTAACAAAGGCCGTTTAAACATTGTTCCATAACTGATGCGCCCAACTCAAAGTTGGTTACCAGTTGCCCATAGCTTTCCAGTAATAATCTAATGGTTTATAACCGTGTGGGGCTGGGCAAAAACAAACAATAACCGACCACAGTTTTTTATTACACACTTTAGTGTGATGAACAGCAGGCGGACTAAATCCCATAGTCACGAAGACCTGCTGTTCAGTGATGGAAACCGGTAACCTAAACCCCGGGACCTGGAGTGGCGAACCACATAAGGCCTCGATAGCATTGGGATGAAATTGCACGAATGCGGAAAAAAGGAAATTTCATGCCGTAGGGCAAACGAAGAGAAAGTTAACGGACAAAATCGAACCATGGATGTGGCTGTGTGTGTGTCTGTCGATCAGTCCGGGGATGTGTATGAGTTTGATAGGGTTTGTTGTTTGCGAAAAGATAAAAACCTCATCCGATTTATGACACAATCAGAGATGGACAGAAAATTCCCAAAATTATTGTTATTTTAGGTATAAAGACTACATTTCAGTTAAAAATGTACAAGCTGGAGAGCGAGAGATAAAAAGGGATTTAAGCTTCAAAACTGTTAACTATGAAAACCTATTCTTTGTTAACTAGAATACATGCTAATGAGAGTACCGTGGAGTTACGATATGGGTTTATTCGAGAGAGAGAGAGAGCACAATGGTGTTGGGATTTAGTTGATGGATAGGAAAAACAGGAAGTTAAATCTGGACGTAGCGGATGTGTGGAGTTGATAAGAATCTTATGTGCAAACTTTTCACATGCATTCAAATGACGTTCACACAGGTTAGTTACCACTCACTCCAGCGGGATTGAAAAGACGCCGCTAATGATGGTCAGTCCAGGTTAAAACAGTTTAAAATGGAAACCGAAAAAAGAGCACTTTTTGTGTTCGTTCATCGCTTGATAGACACCAGTGTCTCCTAACAGCTGTCTCCAATGGGCCTCAATAGTCAGTTAAATGTGACCACATCGTGAAATGCATGATGAACTGGGCAACAAGCATAATTACTAATGTGGCTTTGAACGTCCATGTAGAGAGGTGGACAGAAAGAAATGGTGCGAGTATCACAAAGAGAAATCAGTTTGTACTACAATTTATGTTCAAACTGTGCCTGGTATGTTTCGGGGATTTTTGAAAAGGGTACAGTATCGACTTTCTCATTTTGAACAAGAAATGTACGATTCACTTTGCATCATGGTTACTTGTGAGTAGTGGTATCGGATAAGTTTTATAGACTTGGACTGAAGATGCTTTAGACTGCACCTTCACGTGCAATACTCGGTTCATCCACTCAACCATGCATTCGGGAAACACTAGACTTTTCTTTCAGCCGTTTTTTACTTTTACTGAATCTATAAAATAATACAAATCATTTTCAGGAACGAGGGAAGGGGCTAATCGTACATAAGCGGTGAAATTTAGACAGCAGCGGTGAGATACGAAAACATTTCTTCTGCGGCCAATAAGTTGATGACCTAAATCACCCGAACCACCACCGCCTCGGGCATCATTCGCGCTTCAGCTCATCCGTAGCCCATATATACTGTTCTGCGGGGGTATCGAAACTTCGGGACCAGTTCATGGAAAGCGTGTGTTCGCAGTGGTAACACACAACTGGTTGGGAGTTCAAATCCTAGATGGGACGGTGGATGCGCAACATAGATGAGCCCTAATGAGAGTGAGTGTCCTTCCCGAATGTGCGGTTGTCTGAATGATCTGAGGATTGTGCGTGAAGTTGCAGGTTAAAGGATGGTCCGTGCAAATCCAAGTGTACGATTATTTAAAAAAAAGGGGGCAAAACAATTGGAAGAATGATGCGCGTAACAATAACTGCAGTTTACTCACCTGATCCACTAGGTTCATTCCGTCTACTTTAATACTAATCAAAATCGCTGGGACAAGGTTCAATAAGCGGTCGTCGATAACACAAAATTTTAAGTATAAACGTACCCGTCAGAATGACAAGTGAGAACCTTGGACGCATTTGTTTTATTATTCTTGCAATCCATCTCCGGTTGACACAAAGGAATGCCCAGGGTTTATTGTGTCCAAACCCAAACCGTGATTTCATGATTCCCGAGGAGTGCACGGAGCCAAGCTATTGTAAAAATGTGTCTATTAATCAACCATTATTGCAGGCTTCACTGATTCCATTATTGTTGTGGCACATTTGCCAGTTCTATGTAATTGTTTGTGTTGAAAAAAATGGATATTCCATTTGGATTTGGTGTCAGAAAAGGGTCTTTCGGTGCTGGAATGCATCTTATCATCGGGGCAGACACATGATAGTCTTCATTTGGGATGACAGGCATTGATCGAACACCATCACCACCACCAACAACAACAACCAACAACAGTGGCAGCAACATGCCCTGTTT
>UZAN01039444.1:159475-178054 GCA_900618425.1 Echinostoma caproni | reverse complement strand
CGGGATTGGTATTGCGCGAATTCTGGAGTCCCATTTTAAATACTATTCCAAATACTATATGCACCTTCAATCTTTGATGAGATATTTGAAAGTACTTGCATGGATAACTCAGAATAAGATATGTTAGAGTGTCTCTAAGGCAAAGGTTGAATACATCCCAGCATGAAACCTCTTTTGAATCACTTAAGAAAGCGTTCTAGGCATTTTGTTATTCCTCAAGCGAAAAGACGAAAGCTTCGCAGTTTAACCGACAGATACATTTGCGTTTTTGAAACTTACACAAATAGTCATTGCTCGAGCGAAAACCACTCTACTCCAATTTGCGAAACACGTAGATTAGTTTACCCGTTTAGCTTCAATGCTTTAACCGGCAGATATTTATGTTGAACACAGTGAGACATCGTTCGTACAAAAATTTGCCTGTCAAACTACAGCGCTGAATGCAAGAATTTTCGATAACTTGAAATCGTTTTGATATGGGGTCTCCGCAATCCTCCGCCAACCTTACTTGTCGGATGCTTTCAACGAAGGTTCTTGAAGCGCCTGAATTGACATGGGCTCAGCCTAATGCAATGAGTTAACATCTATCTAGCTGATCTCATCCACGAACTGCTTTAACCAAGTGAGGTTTTCTGTCCACGCGTAAGTAGTTCACCCGATGACCGTGTTCGCTAACCGGTTGGACTCGATTGGTGTAAAAATCAATCGGGATCGGAGAAATGTGACCGCTCTTTGGAAGTACACTTTTTACTTTACGCTTGTGCATCTATGCCTAATTTTGACTGAAGTGCAAATAATCCACACTAACATTAGACCTTACTGTTTACTGTTCCTTCTTCTCAGTCATTATTTAGAGGAAGTATTGAACACAAGTGTCAGACAATTCAAATTTGAATCCCATATTTTTGTTAACCAAAGCTCAAACGGAGAAGAGACAAAACAAATGAACGGAACCGAGTCGTGTGATTGATATACGGCAATTGATAAGTGTATGTACTGGTTATACTATCAATAATGTTTAGAACGGTTGGCTCACATGGTTTCTGGGATTGGTGTAATGTGATATGATCATAAGTAAACAAATTTGCAACCAATTAAAAATTCAGGCAGAATAATTTCATCTGAACCCTTTTTCATTTTCCGTACAAATTTTTCAACTATTCATCAAGTCCCTGCCCCGCGTGCCTTCCTGTCTCCAGAAACCCACTACCCAGTTTTTCGGATGCACATAAGCAGGTGCCTTTGTTGGACTTAGCGACATAACATAATGGGTGCACCTGTACCAGGAAACGAGCACCAGAAAAGAGTTGAATCAACAAAGTCATTGACCTTCAAGAGTGGAAAGGAAAGGTATCCGAAATTTACCCTACGTATGTTTGCAAATGCTCAGTAGTGGTCACGCTCATATGCGAATCAGATCGCCAGGGTGAAAGAACCAGTACAACGCAACCGATGATATGAACACTGATGTGACTGAGAAAATTACTCAGATTCTTCTCGAATCAAACAATTAGGTACGTTGCAAGCATTGAGATTTGAACTGGGTAAACATTGTACCATGGAGACTGAAAGTAACTCCCAAAATACTGGGTAATGCACCGTGAAACTGTTACCATACTGATGCATTAATCCATGTGTCAGAACGAACTAAGTAGCCCACTCAGAGTCTTCCTGACAGTTTAATAAACCATGTGAAATATTGCTTTTTTATAGGCTTTATAATTGCTTTAGGATCATTTTTTCCAGTAAGTAGTATACATTTGCCAAAAACGTTATATACTTGATTGTGCAGATCCAAGTCGAATAATCTCTTTATACCACACAGTTGTATTCTAGTTGTGTCATATGTGACTAGCCATTTCAAGTCCCGGGCTTAGGTTCCCAGTTTCCATCACGAAATATAAGGTCTTCGCGAATATGGGGTCCAGCCTGTCTCCTGTTTGTCATACAAAATGCGTGTGATATAAATCTCCCTGTTTATCCATCGACAAAATAACTACTTTCCGAAGTAAATGAGAATGATCATTAGAGGAACAGTACTTGCATACGTCCACGTTCACACTGCTTCAAAAAAGCCATTATTCATTGCGTGAAGCAGTTCGCGCAGTATCATTATTGTTTTTAAGGAGCACACGGTGGACTATTGTGTCACTTTTTTATTGGACTCGTGCAACAGAACAGTGAAAATGAGGTTCAAAAATTCAATCTCTGAATTAAGAGTCATTTGCCTGTGCATAATAAAATGTTTGTTTATTGGTTTGCTCACAAAGCTGTTAAAATAGTAATCCGTTTGTTATTGGAGGAAATCCTGCAACGCTCTTTCTGCCACTTAGAGTTTCTGTTCTCGATTTCTAGTGTACCACGAAGTTCCATAAGTCTAGCTGACCTCAGGTATCGGTACTAAATTGACATGTATTCATACTTGGGGCATTTTATCAAATCCGCGGAGGTGATTGACTTTCTGTGCTAACTGATCCACCTCAAGGAAGGTTACCTGAATGTCACTGGTCTGTAACCTCATCATTTTGAATTGAAAACACTTTGGCGAATAAGACTTGCTTTCAATGATTCGTCTTTTTTGGTTAAAAAATCGCTATTTTCAAGAAACTCTTCCCCTGACTCTTTACCCACCCCTCAATTTCAAACACCTATCCAAAGCGGGAAACCGGAAAACGTAGATAGTATTTGCATCCTCTCAAGTTGATTAATTAATTATTTTTTCTACGTATTATTTCAACCCAACCCTTTATGATCCCAGTTAAATTTTGATAGATGATACAAAAAGGACGAACCACTAAAAATGAGTCTTGCTTGGTACATTGTGTTCTGTTTAACATGTTTTTGTTGGTGGTCCAATGGGGCGATTTGACCTCATCATACGTGAAACTGAATTGCTCACAGGGTCAGAACGCGCACTACGTTTAGTTTGCATAAACGTAGTTTGAATCAAGTCAAGTCAGTAGTAGCTTTATGCACCCAGATGGGTGTATTTTCAGTAATTACCCCATATTTGTGGATTCAAATTTACAAAATGATTACATGATGAAACTGAAAGCAATAAGGTGTTTGTCGATGAAGCAAGCGGTTGCGCAATTCTGTGGAAATTTTTTCCTTGTCTATAAGTAGACGTGCTAGATATGGCAGAACAGAATTACGGTGAGCACAGGTACGTGCAAATAAAAGTTTAAATCTTGAGCGTGTAGTTGAGGATACAGCTTTTGAAAATTCATTGTGTAATGGGTGGTGAGTGTCTGAGAGTATTTTGGCGGCGAAATTTTCACATGCTTGTAGGTGTCTGCCAATGATATATTCGGCGAGTTTATCCCTGACAATGCCACTACATTTATAGATGTGCTTCAGAGATCTCGCCAGTCAATAAGTCTTTCTTCAACATACCGGGAAAAATTACTGGAGAGCAATACAACCAGTGGGGTAACACGCATGCATTCACAAATCTAACAATCAGCTTGTGGGGAAAAGAAAGCAATCTCAGTCGGAGTGAGAAACATGAAAGTTTTCTAACTTTGCAGAATGTGTTTTGAACGTGCAGTGACTATGATAAATTGTGTGATAGGGTGACGCTAAGGTATTTTTCTATTTTTGAGGCATTCAATGAGAGGGAACGGGACAAGGACCAAGCGATAACGTCATTTAGCTTGCTTTGAATTTCGGATGTCTCTTCATGGGTGGATGCTTTGCAACCTATAACAACGTCATCAGCATATTTACAGCCAATGAATGGAGGAGGAATGGGAAATTGTTTGACATACATAGAAAAGAAAAATGGGGAAAATATTGCACCTTGCAGGACACCAGAAGAAACTGGGTTAGAGGAGAACTTTTTGCCGTTGAGACACATAAACTGTCTTCTATCAGTGAAATAATCGCAGATCAGTCTGCTAACGTTTGAATTTACCCCACTTTCAGTAATCAGATTTAGCAATACTGATAGATCAAGACTGCCGAAACAGTTTTTTGTAGTATAAGAACATCATTCTGACGGTCTTATTTTTCTTATCTGGTGCCGAGATTATTGAATGAACGAGATATGCAACGGCATTCAGTGTTGACCGCGAGGAGCGATATGCAAACTGATATATATCATCTTCATCAGACTCAGTGGCAACCCACGGTAATAAGCATCTCTCAAAGAATTTGAGCATGACTGACGTGCAGGCGATGGGACGACATTTCCCAGCTTTTTTGGAACGGGAGTTATCTTGGCCAGTCTCCAAATGTCAGGAATTTTTCCACTTGTGAGACAGTCATTGAATATTTTTGACAATGGGGCTGAAAGGCTACCCGCACATACTTTGAGTACTACTGGTGATAGTTCATCAGGGCCCGATGGTTTATTCAACTTAGTTTTTAGTGGCTGTTTCAGGACTGTGGCGGGTTCGATAGTTGATGTTGGCATAGAGCTGACTAAGTCTGGCAGGGCAGTGCACCGTGAAACCGGACTAAACTCAGAATTTAGTCTTTCAATATCGACAGTTTCCTTTTTGTGTTTACGGCTACTGCTACACAATCAGTTGATAGCTCTCCGCATACCACGACAACTAGAGTTACCCAGGATAGTGTCGATGTGCAGTTTGCTCAACCGATTTATTTCAGCTTTGATCGAAGTTGTTAGCCGCTTGAAATGGATTCTTTGTCCTTGTTTATAGGGTTGTTCTTTCCGCCTGAGTGACTGCTTGAGTAGCGGTGATGAATATCTGTCTTTATGGATAAAGACCGTTTCTAGTGGACAACACTGTTTAAAACAGAAATTGAGGTAGTCCGTAACATGTTCACAGAGGACAGAAGGGTTCTGATCGGGAAACACCGAAAAATCAGTGGCGGCAATCATGGATCTTAGCTTTTCTAGGTTCTCTGATGAAATGTTTCTTTGACTCACTATCTTGTAAGGCCTTCTTAAAAATGTATATCGGTTGGTTTTTCTGTATACAATGGGACATACTTTTAAGATACAATGGTCTGAACTGCTCAGGGGAGCGCGTTTCTGGACTTTAAAAATTGTGATCTGTTTGTGAAAACGAAATCAAGCTGTGAATTTAGTCTGGTAGGAAAAAGTGCTAAATTTTGTAGGCCCAATGTGGTGAGGAATGTTACATCATGTCTGTCGAAATCATCAACAAATATACATAAAGAGTCACTTGTTTTTGATATTATGGAGGTAGAAAAAATGTCAGAAAAGCTATTTATGTCGGCAACTGGTATTGTGGGTGACAGGTTAAAGTTTCCACGAAGGATGGAATGAAACACTCAAAAAACGGGGCTTACATTCGATGACATGTCAACTGATTTTATTCGTTGAGTATTCGTAGATGACAGCAGTTGATTCACTCCAGTTTTCGCTGACGTAACTTGCAACACCTCCACCTCGTTTACGGACACTCGTGGGGTGGTCAACCCGATATAAGTTATATCCATCCATGTGTACAATTTCACTGGGGATTTCTTCATGTATCCAATATTCTTGAAGCCTAATAATTCCCAGGATTTTGTATTCCTTTTTCCTTGTGATGTCTACTACCTCCTCGACTTTTCCTAACATTGCTTGTTAAAATGAGAGGAATTTGCATTTGACTAGTGCTGCACTGTCTGAGAGCGACCTGTCAGCCTGCTCGATGCTTTCTCTTTCTGCCGTTTTGTGTTTTGATCATCCGCTTGAATTTATTTCTCACATTGCTGGAATATTTCACAAAAGGTGCATTTCGCGCGATAACACGACGATTTCTCGAACGTGCTCGTGTATGATAGCATTTGGTGTCCTGGAATTGATAACAATGCGATTTGATGACAAATAAATCCACAAATGGGCGATTAGTTGGGCAGTGTGCTCTCCTACCATATACACGTCACTACTTCCCAGTTATCTTTTCTGTTTTGTTCAGAAAAGACTTTCAGCGGATGTATTGAAATTTAGCTGTCGAAACCCGTAATTTGCTTTTCCGCTTGGAATTTCTGGTGAGACGGATACGTGCTCATCCGGTGGATATCAACGAAAATTAGGTAAAACCGATTCATCCTGGTAACAGAGATCACTTGAGAGAGTTATAAATGCCCATAACACAAGTACAAGTGTCCTCATGTGTTCATGTTTCGGTCAGGAATGTGAGAGCCACAGAGAAATTTTGGTCCCTGCCCTGCTCCTTTGTAACAACGCGACCTTGTAACATTCAGTAATTTACGAAGGGTTTATTTTTAAGATACAGCAATAGAGATGCAAATGTAAATACATCATTTCAATGCGTTCGAAACGGTCACTTTATAAATGACCTCATACCATGCGTCGTAGTGCGGAGCATTGGAAAGCACGTTTCGTGTAGATTCATTCTCAAATCATCTAAAGCAAATAAGATAGGAGATAAGCTGAATTAAGGACAAGTATCCCAGATCACCCCGTTCCCAGAACAGTGGACTTGGTGTGCAGATACGGACTGCGTATTGGTCAACAATAATGTGACGTTATTATTGCGGTTATTGTTTTCCATGAACCTTTTAGCTATAATGTACGTGAAACGTAGGGTTCTCCTCATACAGTTCGTAACATTCGATGGAACAACTAATGGTGTGAGTGGTGGAAATCGCTTTTATTCAGTACAGTCTAACCGTTCCTATGTAGAGGGCCACAGGACAGAACTCAGCAATAAGTTTTGATAGTCGCGCACTACAAGTGCACGCGAAAAGATGTAAAACGATGGATTTGGATTGAAGAGGCAACTTATCTTTAATTTGCTGGGGCACCAAGGGCCAAGTGGTAGTAAGGATATACGGTTGAGCTGCAGGGTACGTTCTAGAGATCACTTTGGACAAACGTCCTTCGAGAAGTTCCAGGGTATCGTCACCTTTAAACGGCACTGTAAGGAAAACGTTCTTGTGAGGAACGGTCGGTCTTTGGCTCGTGTTGGTCTTCAAATATATATGTTTCTCAGTAAAGGTTTCCGGGTAACCATTTGACCGAAGTACGTCATGAATAAAACGTATCTCGGACTGCAGTGTATCCTCGCTACAAATGGCACGCGCTCGATATGACAAACATCTGACCAGGTTGCATTTATATTTCAGGGGGACAAAGCTACAAAAACGTGTATACTGCCCAACCCATGTTGTTTTGCGGAAGACGCTTCTTTGGATGGCACCGTTGTCTTGCTCTGTTAATAACACATCTAAGAAGGGTAGCTGTCCGCTCTTCCCTAATTCGCAGGTGAAACGAATAGCCGGATGACACTTGTTGAGTTCGTCAAGAGGCTGTGTGTGGCTAATGTGAGGATCACAAACAATAAAAGTATGGTCGAGGTATCTGCAATGAATGTCGAAATATCGAGGTGCCTCTCTCAAATTTTCGTTCTCCAGTTTGTCTAGAAAAATATTTGCCAATATGGGATCTAGTGGAGACCCCGTGGCTACTCCGTCGATTTGTCTGTAGAACCGGTCATTGTACAAAAGCTATATGTTAAATGTACTTCCTCACTACCACTCGGCCCTTGGTGTTGTGTTTGGTCTAAGCGTACGAATGACACGAACAACTCTTGCTTAACCCCCAACGACAACGCGGAGAGAGAACACAGGTTGAGAGCACAGCCAGCGTGTATTCTTCGATAAGTAATCGATGTGTCAAAAATAATATAGAACTAATCGTGCATGGAGGACGGCGCAGTGACGCACCAATCAGATAGTGTCCTTGACATATCGATTAATCGATTGGACAAACATTGACTGACACGTTCTGTGATCATCCAATCAGGTTCAGCCTGTCTAGAGCGTTGCGAGCGTGCGTGTGGCCTGACTCGGAGGCGTTCGCGATCGGACGGGTTTCTTAGGCTCCGCCCTAACACTTGGTGTCCCAGCTAATTAAAGATAAGTTGCCTCTTCAATCCAAATCTATCGTTTAACATCTTTTCGCGTGCACTTGTAGTGCACGATACACTGGACATACAATCAGGCGACTATCAAAACGTATTGCTAAGCTCTGTCCTGCGGCCCTCTACAAAGGAACGGTTAGATGTATTCGCAACTCGGTTCTCAGTCATCTCGTCGATAGCGGGGCATTTTGTGAACAAATTGGATGCATTCAAAATTATTCGCATTATACCCCGGAGATATTCCAAAGGGATAAGAAGACGGCATTTAACCACGACCGAGGCGATTGCAATTCACATTTTCAATCCAGAACAATGTAAGCAAAAAAGCTGGTCCAGAAACAGTTGTTGCCCTGGCCTAGACAGCGGATTCATTGTGCATAAAAAGGAGCACCAACCTGCCCCCACCCCTTTTTCTCATCTAGTATCATCAACCTCAATCTCAAGAACTAATTATTTTGTTTTTGTCTCTAATGTCCCCTCCTGATTAGATTACTTGCTATGCATGACCTATAGTTTGTACCGTATATTAACTAACTTCATCCCGCTCTTCCGTCTTAGCTCACAACCTTCATTTAATCTGCTCATCTCTCCAACGTTTGTCCATTTGACCTTTGTGTTCTCACCCCCAACCAAAACTATCATTAGCCTTGGCATATTCGTTTACTCTGTTTGCTCGTCCCTGTCATCGTTACTAACTGAGCTCTAATGGGCCAATCAGACATGGTTACTATGATCACCTTATATATGTAAACGACTGATGCGATATATGGAAAAATAAATCCAGAATTAATCGGGCAGAAAGTTAACTGATTGCGCACATAAAGGAGGATGAATGCTAACATCTAAATGCTCAAAGCTTGGGACACATGTCACATAACAGCGGTTTGGTCAACACAAAGGAGTCAACGAAGTGTCTCGTACCATTGAGATGTTTTGCGTTTATTGATTATAGATTCGTTTGTTATCAAACCGACCTCTGAGATTGTGTTGCATCATTGATTCTAGTAGGCATTTGGCATGCGTTCTGACTTCCCGGTGGTCTAAGTGCAATGCAAAATGTTTAGAATTATCTAGTTTCATTTCTTTGCCCTGTATAGGGTATGTGGTTGGTTTCATCGCACTAGAAATATTTGATCTCCCCCTCAAGAAGAAATGGTCCTTTTACGAGAACGCCGTTGAATCATAGTTATCCAGGATGAAAGCACCCATGAGCATAGCAGATAAAGGTCGTCACCGTCGTTGCACACAGGCTAAACTCCATCCTCGTGTTGTGCTATCTAAATGTGATTATTAAAAGCGTAGATACATGGACATGAAAGAACGAAGGGAGGAGCTTACACGAGTTTAGCTGAGTGCCCAATGACCATTATTGGCTGAAAAATTTGAGCAACGGTTATCAGTTTAGGCGGAAGAAACTAGTTAGTAAATTAGGTTAAGGAAAAATGTGAATAAGAGAACCAACGTCGTTCTTATGCATCGTTTCAGGCATTTGCGTATATGTATAGTTCGATTATTCAACTAGCCTCAGTGTGTGCGGGTAAAGGTTCACTTGGTAATAAACTATGGGGTAACACGAAATGGAGGGGGAAAATAATAGTGAAAAATTGGTGAACTGGACACGATCAGATAGACTCTAGTCAAGAGTGAATAGAGCTGAAGTGATTGTGCGAACGAACAGTCGGTAAATAAGGAAGGAGCGAGAGAATCAGGAAGGGTGTCTCGTAGAAATATGAGACAATCACTTTTATGGCACTGTTGCTTGCACGACTCCGGCTTCATCAATTCCAATTACTAGGATTCCGCAGTGGTCAGCATCTTCCGAATTACTTTGGGCCAGTTCTTAGAAAATTATGAATGGTGTTTAAGGATGAATCCTGTGTTTAATGTTACTTAAGATCCCCAGTTCGATAGCTAGTGGGGTCGATGGATTCGCACAGCTAATGATACCCAACAGCTGTTCACTGCATTCTACCTTTTCTGTTCACATGTAGTTTGCTTTTTGGAGGACGAGATTCACCTGATGAACAAACCAAACACCTCTCTCTTTCAAAGAACAACACTTATCGCTTATTCGATTGAAAACTAACCCTCAAGGAAATATGGTTCGTATGGTTCTGATTGCTCATTTGCCATTTAATAAACCCATTTAATGTTTATGATTAAATGCAGTTGAATAGGAACCCGTGCGTGAGTTACTGTGTAATCGCGTGAATTATTACCCAATTGAACTAGTCATGAATTGTACCGATCATAGTTTGACCTCACTGTTGATCGTTAGTCGTGTATTCGAACTATTGTACACATTTTCCTTTAGAGTGATAACGCCCATGGATGAATGCGGGAGTTGATATTACCGGTGCTCTCGCTCTGTCGCACTCAGCAGTGTTTATATAGTTAAACCGCAGCAAGTTGTACGAGCAATTTTACCTTTACACTCTACTGTAAAAATCAGTTGAAAATCTTAGTTAAACGTACCAATTTTTCGGTAGAATTGTGGAATTGTACACTGGACACCGTCTCGTTTTCATCGTCAACGAAATCCACGAAAATATCAATTTGTATACCAATGGAGATTGTTCCATGATCCTCGGGTTCAGAACTCACTCAAAACTATTTCCCGACGTGGAATCACTGACAATTCCCAAGATGTATACAGAATTCCTGAACAGGAACGACTCTCCCCCACCAATCCCGTTCAAGCTCGAAAGGTCTATTTCGAGATGTGATTGCTTGAACTTCATCTAGTGACCTGTGGTTATCGCCTGTCTACGTTTCATCCAATTTTGTGGACAGGTTCGTGTCGAGCAGAGTCATCCGATCCAGTTAATCGGCGTTAGAGAACAACCTGTTCGTAATTCATCAATCTCGCTCTTTGACGTGAACGCACCAGATATTGGGACACCAACTGAGTAAAAAGCACTCGTTTACGGGTGGGGGGAGATTCTAAATCAAGAACAATCTAGATCAGACTTCCTTACCGCAAAATGTTTTGGCACGGGCGCAACAACTACGACAGCATCCGTCTTCGCGCCGAGTAATGTTGACCTATCTGGCACTCGAATGGCAGGCGCCTGTTGCAGTTCCGCAGGTCGGTTTGATATACAGCTCCGATAAGCAGTTGCTGTCTGGCTCCGTGCAATGACTAAGGCTGTTTGTGTGCGTGCGTGTGCGTATTCATTGGTCAGTCATGAGAACGTACTGACTAATGGAGAAAATTGAAAGTCAGTCTGAAAATAGTATTATGTGCTTGAATCTTCATTTTCTTCCCTTTGCTCATCATAGTATATCAAAATATGACTAGGAAAAAATCCTTGATTCTTCCCTATGCTACTTTGGTGGTTTTAAATCATCGAAACAAATCTTGGATAAGTTCATTAACATGCATCCGATACTAATACAAATAAAATCAACCATTTTTTCTATACTTCTGCAATTTATCTGGAATGCTTGAGAAATAGATTGATGAAAAATTCACGGTTTTCAAACCATAAGGAAAAATGCCCCCTTGATTGTGAAAACCCACAAAATTTTGTGTAAATAGTTAGGACAGACAATAATAGTTGGGGGAAAATGAGTGCAGCTGTAAACGACAAAGTAATGATCAGTGGAAAACGATTACAAAAGTAAAGTTTAGTTTCCCAAACAGTTATTCCCTGTGATAAATGAAATCAGGTTATCTGAGCACCAACGGTGTGCAGCGAAAAAATATTAAACAACTTTCAGATAACCGTATCCCGTAACTGACTTTATGTCGGTTCAGACGTAGCCCTGCATTGACACGCCCACGTAGGCTTGATGAACGGACCTTGTCTCTCACCCATGCACATAATTCTCGCTTGCACAATTTGCCGCGATGAAAGCGAGGCAACGTTACGCAAGCCCCCGGATATGGTTTGGAGATAGCGCAGTGTGCGTTCGTATTGGTATCTCGATGCCTCGGTGCAGTATCCACAGATCAATCTTTCCTAAATAAACCTGGTCAACACCATTACAAGCCTTTTTTAAATATTTCATATAATTGCTGTTGATGGGGCTGAAAGAGTGGAAAAATTATGTCAAACATTGGATGTCCGGGATTGCAACCGATTAATCCGAATAGGGGTTTGCATTACTATGTGAGCGTATCAGAGGAACTGCAGGTTGCACCCGTTAATTTAAAGTAAATCATTGTAGACATCTGATTAATGAATTAGATGTGGATGAGTTCTTCGGTAATATTACTTGAACATCGGAATTTACCTTCTTTAGGGCAAACTCTTCATGGAATTCCCTTGTCGATTTGATCCACCAGGACCAAAACAGCTTTGCAAAGTTCCTAATTGATCATTTACTCTGTAAATAACTAAACTCTCCAAGAAATTGAATCACATATTCCAATACTCTCATCCTAATCACAAATAATTAGGTTCTACTGCTATTCGCAGAGATTCGTTTATTGCTTATTTCACGGGTACTACTGATGGACATACGGATGTTTTAACCCAATTAGAACCTTCATAACAGCGATACTTTTAATCAAAACGTGACATTCAAATTCCTTTAAGTACTGTACTGCTTTGTGTCTCTCCTGAAAATCATATCCGTTTCATCACAGTTTGCAGACGGATACTAGTTAGACAGAATTTACCCTGTGTTTTTGAGATCATCCCTAACTTACCCATGCGTGAATTAAACCGAGTTCATTGAACAGTGGTCAAATGTGGTAGTCAATTATCACAGTTGTGAGGTGTATCATTTGATGATATACATGTTTACCTACTAACCGCGAAAGATAATTGCAATTTATCGAAATGTACTTGCACAGCCTATTCCATTTGATATGATTGGGCTCCAGCATGAGACAATTTTTTGGGCAACAAAGTGGCGGACGGTTGACGCATGCTAATGTGGAATGTTTTCTGAATGGACTATAGGCAACATGAATTCCATTTGGTTTCGGAAATCCACCGGAAACTCTCAATAACTCCCCGCGATGGTATACTGTGATCGTTTTCCAAATACCTACATGGAGTGGTGGCTAATGGATGTTGGACAGTTCTTATACGCAGACAAATCCAAAGGGTTGTGCATTTTTATAACGTAAAAAGTTATACTATCATAACTGCAAGATAGAATCGGATGATTTTTGACGTCTTATTTTTTAATTTCCTTCTTCGAAGAGTCTTTTTAAGCGCATTCCAATAAGATTTATGGAGGGAGCTAACTGAGTTTAGAGGAATGGATTATATTAGCGCACAGAATGGACAAAGATTGTAGTTCGGCTGCACATACTAATCGCTTGTATTGGCCGTTTCGCTCTAGGCAACTGATTTTGCGCCCATCGTTCAGCATTCCGCACCCAATGCTCGTTGGTGTAATCGGAGTTGTCGCACTCCACCAAATTGAGGATTGATATCTTAATATACGAATGCTCGGTATAGAAGATGCTCATGAGTCCCTCAGATCAATTATTGCGAAATGTTACTTCAGTAAATCAGAATTATCTGAGCCTGTTCGATGAAATTGGTTGAGGAGAGTTCCAACTTTTATAGGGGTAACATATCCAATGCGTATGATGCATCAGCGTTATACAACAGTTTTTGATGCAGCTTCTTCTTTTCTCTCTGTCGGACGAGTATTTCTTATTCTGGATGAAATTCCATTTTGTCCGGCACGGTGTCCGAGCGCGATGATTGTTTTGTTCCATGGTTGGATCTTTGAGACACAGGTTCACGAGACACAATCAAAGGTGCCAGGCCTCAAGAAGCATGAAGTTGCAAACGAACTTGCTTCATAATAATCGCTGATAATGAATCAAATCAGGGTTCTTTTGGATGATGAAGTACGTAGATAAAGGTTCAGGTTACGGGCACTCTATTAGTAGTAATTAAGTCTGGTGGATCATTGATTTCAAACAGCAACTTAATAATCATAATGGTTTATTTTGCAATTATGGTTTTCCAAATTTCTCTCCCGTTTCTACACAGCAAGCAGCCATTCTGGAAAGGCGTATATTTATTTTGTTTTACCAAATTATTAATGGAATATGTTTGACTTCTTTTGAACATTGTAATCGCAAAGTACTGTTTGTTTCAAGTGGATTGGGAATTTCTGAGACTCATAATTGGCTCCCATTTATTTTATCGAGTAATGTGATTGAAAACTTTACGCAGCTGAACATATTATCAACTGTGTTAGGTAGTCATTCTCAATATGGTTAGTGTATTTACTTGATATTATCATAATGGAACCCATGGCTCAACTTTTATCACAAACCATTGCTGTTTCATCAAGCTTGCGGTTAATAAATTCCTTCTTAATTACTATTTTCCCAGGTGTCCATGTCAATTTTCTGATAAATCTATAAATATAAACTTTGATATAATGACTGCTTTGGAGCTCAAGGTAAACATCATCCTGAGGTCTATAATGTGATTACACTTTGAGTGGTGTCTCACTTCAAAAAAAACATTTTATATGTCAAGCAGGAAACGAATAGATTGGTCTTATGAGTAGAATGTGGTAAGTTCAGTGAACGCAAATTCCGGCAGAAGATGTCCTCGGTAATCTTTTGCGTGATTGCTTATTGACCAATCTTATCAAAGATTGAAGTATATAAATGATTCTGGTCACCATAACCGCTCGGAGCACGTGTATTTGGATCCCGGCACCACAATCAGAGCTCGCTTGTGTTTTATTTCCACAAAACACCTACCCATAAACAAAGCCTCCTCCCTAGAGATTGACTGCATCCGTATAACTCCAACAAAATGGGATCAAGGTAGGACATTCTTGGCATTATTTCCATCATCTAACCGAATGAAACCAATCATTTATATTCGATTGGTTATCGCTAGTGAGTAGTTGCAGGTTCCCTACCGGATAACTTGCACCAATCTCGAATTAAGAGATGCTGGTCTGCGTCAGGTGGTCAATTAACAAATTTTAGAATGACTAATCTACAGTTTATGGGGAATGAAAATAGTAGGGTTATTGATCAAATATTGTTTCCTAGTCCTCAATTACGAACACCCCATTGAGTTATACAGCATGAATCCTGTGTAACCTGTATAACCTGTATAAACTGAAAACGGCTGTTGCCATTCCGTAAAGAGATGACATGGTTTGCTGCATTCCTGCTCCCACAAACTCAGAATCACAGAGGCCTACACTTTAGAGATTTCCTAAATTGTAGTTTGCGAGGGGCAAACTTATGGGGCGCAAATGTGGACAACCTGGTCTGATCGACTAGCTAAGTGAAAACGAAAACGGTTTTGATAATTTATCAGGTAACTAGTACAAGCAAAACGGTAATTTATATTGATTGATTCATTTGACTTAAATCGTATCTCATTATACTTAGAATGTGTTGATGTTGTTGGTGTGTTCTCGAAACTGGAAGTGTTGTTCACAGACGTTTCGTAGCCAGGCTAGGCAACATCATCAGTGCAACTCCGGAGTTACACTGATAATTTTACCTAGCGTGGCTACAAAACGTCTGCGAACAACACTTACAGTTCGGAGAACACACCACTAATAGCATCCACATCAAGAGCTACAATCGTTCTACATTATTTCCAACTTTGAGATTGTGTTTGCTGCGTTTACTTAATACGCAACTAAACCGTTGTTGCATCTCACCGGGGGGGGGATTGGTGGGAGTCTTTTTTCGCAGTCAGGGTAATAGAAAAACCCGATCGAGCTGGTTCTGATCACAAAAGTATATGATTTCCGTTGTTGCATTAAGATCGTTCCAGCCGCACTAAAAGAAACAGATTTGAATCGTTTTGACAGCGCTGAAGGGGTTTGATGAATGATGCGGAACGCCTGATTAACTTTATCTACGTATCATTTCTTTAATATCCTGTCTTTATTTCAACCAGTGGAGATGATGTTGACGTACGGTCATTGGCCGATGCTTCACTGGTCAAATGTTGTGAACATTGAGCTGGTAAAGAACTGAATGCGGCATGGAAGGAGGTAGATAATATGTGAGAAGAGATCCCACTGTTGGCGAGTAAAGTAATTAAATACCCGCGAAAAACCGTGAACACAATCCACTAGACATTTTTTGTCAACATTACTGAATGAAATCGGTCTGAAGATATTTTTTCCGGATGCTATTGGGCGACGATTTACTTGTTCACATTTTCACACTGTATCACAATCCGAAGGAGGGAACAAAATGCTCTCCTGTCCCCTACCCAACCAGCGGGGAGAAAGTTCGCAATTTATTTGTCACACACGAATGAACTGGAAGGAAATCAACACACACATACACACCAACTGCGAGGGAAATTTGCAACTGGTCACGTGATGCGGGCAAATACTGTATAAAATATAAATATATATAAATATATATAAAATATAAGAATGAACTGATTTGTTGACATGGTTTTCGAAAGCAAAATCCATCGGTTTATCGACAGGTGTCACGTGCCACTAGTTGGTAGCGAGGTTCCGTTTTTGCACACTCACACACAGGTGCTATCCGACTGGTTGTGTTTTGGACAACTTTGATGGTATCATAAATTTGTCTTTCATGGTGAAAAATTCATCGCCGCATTAGTCGAGTTAATATAAGCATTTCATTTGTGGATGGATAAAGTAACTGGCAATATCCTCCAAATAATGCACCGTTTTAACCATGAAAACTCGGCACCTATTGAGCGAAATCATTATTTAACTTGGAATAGTGATCACAAACACACGGCTCTTCCCCAACGACGTGTGAGCACACTGATAAATAGAGCTGGTGAAGAGATTGCGAGATATTTGCCTATTTGTAACCAACTTTTTCGAATCTTAGTTTCATCAAACAGCAAAACACCGATTGTTGACAGTGACCACTTATTCAACGTTGATGAAAGTATGCCATTCCTACGCAACTTCAAACAATATAGATGTTGTACGGGAATGATGGAAGATTTGGTTTGATTAAATCGTGAATGCGTTGCGTAAATGGGGCGTAAGCTGAAAAACTGGGAAGCACTGGGCAGCTGTTTTGACCTTAATGAGTCTCATCAGCAGTGCGAATCCATCGACCAAAGTGGGGATCGAACCCGAGGCCTCATAGGTAGAACGCAAGTACACTACCCACTCGGCCAACTGACAGCCGATGATTTTGTAACTTACTACCTCTTATCCCACGGATAAATATGCACACTATTTTTGAGAGAAATTTCTTCTTTGGGTTGGAACAAATAATAAGAATTCGATCGCGTGACTGGATTCATTATCAAACAGTGGGCGAATAAAGAGTGTTATGCTCGGTGAATGAAGGTGCTCGTATTAAGCCTGTGGAAAGTAATTTGTGTTGTATCGTGCGTGAGGGAAAAGAAACGGACTAGAAGGTTAATGATGTTCAAATGGGTTGTATTTAACCGAAATAGGTACTGGATTTTTTATTCGTTTGGGTTGATATACTTAAATGGTGTGAGACTGAACGATATGGAAAGAGATGTACTGTGCTTCAAAGTATTCCAGTAAAACTTAAACAGACTTATGCCATAATACCACCTGTATTGTCGTCGAAGAAACATACGTTTTGTAATGGTAACATTTCACTTAAACACCTCAAGTGCTTACATAAAACCTGCTTGCATGTGTATGGCACATTGCAGTGATACCTTCTAGTACACGAACTTGTAAAAGAAGAAATAAAGTCGCGATTTCACACCAAGTGAAATAATCGCTTTTGGGAACACAACAGAAGATGGTGCAATTGAACTATTAGTAACAGCTTGACATTACTGTTTAAAGAGGATGAAGGACCAGTAGCGTTTTGTCTCCACGAAGTTACAAAGGGTTCCTTTTGATTAACGGTAAGTCGACTGTAGCCTTATTTATTAACTTCGCCAACCACTGCGGGAAGTTTGCTTTTGTATTGTGAAAACTGACTGTTTGGTCTGCTAATCTGTGCGTTGCTTCACATCCGGATGGGATTGTGACATTACATGAGAAAATCTAACATTGCCAGCCATTTTAACCTCTGGCAAAGTAGAAACAATCAGGTTTGGTTAAAAAAGTGCCTCAGTGTGATTGAGAGCTGTCTCCAACATTTGACCTTCTCCGTTCAAGAAATGGGCACTTTTTAACTGGAGAATATGTCGGGACAGGTTTAATGATAGCTTACAGTTTCCAGAATGTCTAGTAGTACAGATATCCATGAGTACTTTTGGTAGCCCTTTGCTCGGGACCCAGTGAAATACACGATTGCAGACTATAGAAAAAAGACTGAAGAACTCTGATCACTAACCACATCCTATTACTTTTGGACAAACAGACCGTTTTAGTATGTATCATTTGTTTGCTATGCAATTCTTTTGTTTTCAAATCGCATGAAAAATGTTGTGTTCCTCTTCTTCCTCACGATTCACGGAAACGTGTAGATGGACGGACTAAAACGATTCATTTCATTCACACATAAAGATAAAGTTCGTGTAACCTGTTCCATCTGATCACTCACTAAAGTTATCTGCTAGACTCTGGATTAACGAAACTACCCATCACTTTGTTTGCGTATAAATTCTACATCATCGAAACCAATGTTGTCGTGCACAAAGTTATTTATTATCTATCATCGCCGAGGGGGGGGTGTATGTGTGTTGGGGGGAGAAACATTGCTGCAATTAGTTTGAACACAAAACATCCACTTTGGCTTGAAGAGGCAAGTTAGGAAAAACGAAATTCACGACCACCGAATGAATGCGTTTTATATGTGCGTAGCGTC
>UZAN01039444.1:124349-150909 GCA_900618425.1 Echinostoma caproni | reverse complement strand
TCCGGGTGAGGGTGGGGGGGGGGGCAGAAGGTGCGGAACACGAGACAAATTCATGTTGTCATGACAGCAGCAGCAGCACATGCGGGATACTACCACTACCTTATCCCGTCAGATTGCATAGATATCCTATGGTGACAGATTCGTGGCCTGTGTATTTGTGCACGTTTGTGCTTAAATAAATGTAGATGGTTTGTTATGTAAGTGATTTTTTTGAGCTGCCATGACTACCAAACCTTGAAATTTCGTGCTAAGCAGTCACGCCGAATGCTTCGGAAAAATGTCATTACTGATACGCCCTCTAAGCGTAATGCTAGAGGCTTAGATAGGCCGAGGCTTACGTGCTGCATTGGCCACTTCTGCTGTTGCTGCTGCTGTTGAGGCTACCGGCTAGTCTGGCACGAATACGGGTTGGTGATGACATTGGAGAGATTTGTAATATGATGGCTATGAGTGGGAGTATCGTGATGTTTAGATGCTCCAAGATTGATGACATTTAGCACGATAAAAGAGGAGATATGTGCCTGTGTATTTCAGTCACATAAAACATATCAGTGCAGACTGATCATATCTTGGTGGCGTGAGAATACACGTAAATAACAGTTTAGATTGTGCTCTTGCTAGGTGATGTTACAGTTTCAAAGATGAATTGATGAAAATGATCCCGTAATGCAAACGTTGACAGCAAATGATAGGAATGCAGGAAATTATCAACAAGTTTTATTGTATGGAGTGTTATAATTCCAGAAGGTGGTGCTGGTAGAGAATAGTCGTTTATTGAGGATCACAGTGGGGACATCAGTAATTTGGCATACATAAAACAGAAAATCTCATCAAAAACATACCACCGCAATTCCTAGCCGCACAACGAGTAATGAATATAGCAATCGATGGTTATTCTTTGAGACCCAGTAAATTGCCCTCGGTGTTCTTGTTGATTTTTGATTGTTTTAATAAAATACTATTTATGTCACCCATTACTCACAAGTGAGTATCATCTCATAACAATAAGAATACACGAAATTATCAACGCGTTTTCTTGTAGGAAGTGAAAAACTATTCCACGAAGAACAAAATTTCGTGATTTCAAACTGATTTCTGTATGAATACATGTAATCATAGTTTCAATGAATATCCCGGCATAGTTTTGCCCAGAATCCCGAAATCACCGATTTCCGATGAGCAAGTTCACCCTGTTTGTGAAGTTGTCAACAATGAATGCGGTTTAGGCGATAGATGTTGAGCGTGATGCATGCGCTTAGTCGGATTGATAGGGGGGATAACCATGTCAAAAAAACAACTTCGATCTTTCGGTTAATATGAAAGATGACAGTAGCAATAAATCATTGGTACACATACCTCTGAACACGAATTTCCAGCATGCTGACTCAATTGAAAACAGTCCCGACCCGATAGTTAGTTGTATTTCAGTAGTGTAACACTGGGTTTAATTGAATTGGTCAAGCCAAGTAAAGTTCTCTTGGTTGGTTTGTAACCAGCGTTTTGAGCCAACTCCCCTGGGTGAACTGTCAGTGGTCCGTTAATCCTCTTCTAGCTCCAGTTGTTGACTTTTCATCCTCTCACTCCTGTCGGAAAACACCGCCATGGCAAAGAAGGTAGTTGGTTGTCCGAGGCGCTTGGCCTTATAGAATCGTTTCACTGAGTATAATCGAGGGGTGACCAGGAACAACCCGAGACACCCACCTCTGACCACAATGAGGTTTTCGAAGACAGTCAGTTAAGCTAAGCACATCTATATTCTGCATTGGCAGAACAACAACCAATCAGCAGCAGGACGGTTGTCAATGCGGTGATATGCGTTTGATCCCCCTGTCAGGGCACACTTGTGATCCACTGTTGATGTGATCCACTCAAGTCTAACCGGCTGTACAGTATTTCCTACATGCTTAGTTCACACTTCATTGGTTCCGCGCACGCGGAAAAGTCACAATGCATTCTACTTTCATTTAGTCGATTGGAATGCAATTCAGTGTATGCGGTAGAAAATGCAAAGAAATTATTTAAAACCGGAGCAGCAATTTGTACAAAAAAAGTGGTCGTCAGGGTTCGAAGGCAGGAACGCCCACTGTCTGGTTCTTGGACAGTTTACTTTTATCATCATTTCTGCAAATGATGCATAAAAATATGTTGTGAGATTTAGGCATTTATTATTTTCTAACTGGCTCACATAAGTAAAACATGTCGATTTCTGGAGATATTAAACCGGTTTGGCAGGAGAAAACCTAGAGTTTAGTCAGAACCAAGGCAGAAACACATGGCTTTCTAAACGTTTTGTGCATAGAAGACTAGTATACAGTGATGACTGATGGTTTCCAAGCTACAAATAACTTTAAATTAGGCTTAAGTAGTATGACTTTAAACAATCGGTTCAGTGTTGGTTTGTTGTGCGCAGAGACTCGAAATTGATGCAACTAAGTTTCCATCACGGGAAACGTATAATATACTGTTCAGGGCAAAAATATCTCAAGCTTTTAGTGAACCTTGGTGAGCTGTGTATCTTAGAAGCCACTAACAAGCAGAGTGGAATACATTTCGACAAAATTTGAGTGAGGTTTTGTTACTACGCTTGATTGAACTCCCTGAATATGTTTATGTCATTGTCGTGTGCATAACAATATCCCTCGCGTATAATGCATACATACATTTCAAGATTTTTGGAGACTACCTATTGTATTCACGAGTAGCTTATAACAAACGTTGATACGAACCCGCCAAAGCGCTATTGGTTCCCACGTCACGCACATTCTTGTTTGCAGACCGTCGAATATAATTTCGGGAAGTCAAACCTATTAGCGAACAACCTTGTTTTTGTAACTTCATTTTCAGGCCTTTACAGTTATGTGTGCACTTATATCTAATGTGGAAATAAATGTGATTGGATTATAGAGGTTAAGTATGAAAATACAACAATGTCTATCAAGTTTAAACAGAACGAGTGAATAAAATGGAGACAGTGGACGAAAGGGAGGGAGGGGAACTAAGGTCAATTTTGGAATCCTCGGTGGCCATTTTTCACGTGCAATTTGTCACAGCATGTTGCGTCATCACGGCATGACTGAGGTCATGGTTCGGCTAATCACGTAGGTTTGTTTGGGGCCAAGGCAACTGAATTGCGACAACCGTTTTCTTCTGTTTCCACAGTGGTGGGTTCATGATTTTGAGTGCTACAGTTTCCTCTGTTGCCAAGTGACGTTTCCCAACTTGCTTCGATTTGTTTTCGGGTACTTTGTAGAGAATTTTGAATGCATCGTTGTTTGGCTGAGGTCCGGAACCAGCGAGGTGGGTAATAATCGCACTGGTTATTGTTTTCTTGTAATTCGTTCTCAGCCGAGCCATGACCTCAGTCATGCCGTGATGACGCAACATGCTGTGACAAATTGCACGTGAAAAATGGCCACCGAGGATTCCAAAATTGACCTTAGTTCCCCTCCCTCCCTTTCGTCCACTGTCTCCATTTTATTCACTCGTTCTGTTTAAACTTGACAGACATTGTTGCAGTTTCATACTTAACCTCTATAATCCAATCACATTTATTTCTACATTAGATATAAGTGCACACATAACTGTAAAGGCCTGAAAATGAAGTTACAAAAACAAGGTTGTTCGCTATATTGTTTGACTTTTGATAATCCTATAGGAATCTTCCATGAATTTCGGAAAGCCTGAATTATTCATGAGATCTAATGCCCAATCATTGAACTGTGATCAAGTTTACAATCTAACTGTCATTAGGTTCACAAAAGATTCAGCGTACCTACAACGAAGTTATAATTAAACAATCTGCAATGGTTAAACGAAAACACTTTCGTTTTAAGTGTATTTCTCATTGGAACTGGCACCCTATTTTCTAGCCGTTCACTATGCATTCAATATTCCAGTTATGCCGACTTTGGTTAAATTTGGCGCGCTCTTTTTGTGCAGTCTGTTCACATACTGCGATCGTTGGCAATCACTAAAACCTAAACATTTCCCAAGAGTCTTACCTTGGAGATCTGCCGCGAGAGGAACAAATAGGGTTCCCTCAGTGGGACTGTCCTTTGTGCGGTATAAACACTGCCTACAGGCCGGGTACATCAGGTAGCCCATAAATTACACCAATCGGCGCCCGACCAAGGCCACACAATGCCACAATGCCATGTAGATCATCAAGTATTGGAACCGATTGTGATCTGTTCAATCGTGGGACGCAGGATTGCCACACAGACAGCTGCTGCACGTTAATCTTAGTTCCGGGTTAACAAGGCGCCTGACCGTTTCGGCCCTGCAGTTAGTTTGTCATTGTACGTGTGTATTGGATTTCTTGAGGCATCAAGAGCGTTGGGTTCGGTCACCGAAACATGTGCTATGGTGACTAGATCAATGTGACAACATAGATATCCACATCGTCGTCGTTTGTTGTCCGCGGTTGGTCAACATCTTCTAAGCCAGGTTTTGTGTACAAAGCACCTCTTAACCCCACCCTCACCCCACCTCACCCCGCTTCATGTTGTCCGACTACAGTGAGCGCGGGTTTAAAGGGAGTGAGCGGGACTACAAGAAGGTGATCGACCGCATGTCAAACAAGCTTTTGTTTCCGTTGAATAACATCAGACGTGAACAGTAAGTGTGTGTGCTTGTATGTGTCTGTGAATGGCGAACACCACCATATACCGGCTAAAACAACCCAAGCGGTTGTACAGTTTCACAAAGAAGGGAAGTAACAATTCCAAACGTACGACCTCTGAGGTGCCGTGTGACTACCTGAATCTCGGTAGCCGGTTGTCAGTTTTGTACGAATGTCTGGTTGTCTGTATTTTACCGGGTGGTGTCGTAGTCGAGTCTGTTGTCACTTTCAGGTCAAGCATACTAACCTACTTAAACTTACAAAGAGTACTATTACAATAGTATGTATCAGCCGAACGTCTTGTTGTTTAACACCAAGAAGAGGTTTATAGGGTTACAGCTGTTATCATCCTAAAGATGAACATTTTGATGACCTATTTCAGAAGAATGTTTATTGATTAGCGGTTTCGAACCAGAAACAGCGGCGTTCCGTGTGTTGCACTAAATGACTTTATCCTAAAGAAATACTTTGTTACAGAAAGTATTCGCTGGCTACACTCTATCGCAGTTAAAAATCTTCATTCGTTAGCATCTAATTACGAAAGCCGCATTAAATAATTAGAGGAGCATTGCCGGTTTTGGTGATATAATGCTTGCTTTGGATTTATTAAGATATTTTATCTTATCGGACAGACAAAGTGATGAAAAATTCGAGTATGATTTCAATGAACATTCACATTATTTTCTTTTGTTCCAACCAGATTCAAGGATGGAACCTTAGTAAACATATTTCACATATTTCGTCAATAGTTGTCAAACGATTAGAGACAGAACATTGACAATGGATTTTTTTTTAAATCTAGGACTAAAGTCAGAGCATACTCGACCTCGTTTAGAAACCAAATGGAACCCTAAAAGACTGATGATTTTCTTCCATCACAAATGGACTTTAGAAAAAAGCTAGGCTAAACTTGATATGTGCACAGAAGGATGTTTTACTCACAAACAACAGATGCCAATCAATCGGTCTCCAAACTCTCGTCACATCTGGTCACAGTCTGTGTTGTGGTGTTTACGAACAAGAGTTCGAATGCTTGGTTCTGTGAGCTGTTTTTGTGCCTATTTATTCACCTAGCCTCGTGGAACAAAGTATGTTGGCTACATGGGAGGTGTCTGTTTGAGCTTATCCGTGAGTGTGAGCGTGTCTGACAAGCGAGTTGTTTGGGTAGTCAGAAGTGCGATGAATTCCTTACCCTATTGACTTCAGTCACAAGGCAGTTGCGTGACCACAGTCGTAAAATACCACAGTCTAGTGGTAACCTACAGAACGTCAAGTTTGTATGAACTGATTGGCAGACTCAACACATACTGCACGTGATCTCAAAATTTATGTATCGTAATTGTTCCCTTCAATATTTGGAATTTAATTCATTCGCCCCATATGAAATGCGATTTTCTGCAATTGCGCGATAGGATTGGCTCATTGGTGGTGGCCACTTTTACACGCAGACCCAAACACACCTAAACAGTGCAATGAGAATGTCAGAGGAAACGATATTCCTGAATCTGGGCAATAAGTATGAGTTACTTGGTCATGCCCATGAATGGCCAATCCACGAATATGAATATAGAGCAAACATAAGTCCACATGGCGATCACAATGGGATCAGCATACCCTCGTCCTCAAATGTTGTTGAACCTATAGCTTTTGGAAGCGAACTTTCACGTTTTATTTCCCCCAGGTTACTCAGACGGTTGAAACAAAATTACTATACACTAATGAGGTGACTTTGGTTACTTACGTGTCTATAAGTGCGTTAGTTTTCCCGCAATTAAAAGTGATTCTGTCCGATAAAATTAACATGATTGTGAAAAAGGGGCACCTTCAGCTCGGACAATCACCAAGAAGATCAAATGATTTCCGAAAGCTAGAAGGTTCGGCTAAATACTTGCGATTCAAACCAAAACCGGTACCAGATCGCTTGTGGTATCCATTCATGAAATTGAACCTCGAGATAAAACCTGTTGATTCTCAGAGACTATGATGTGATCGATAATGAATTTCAGATGGGAGAAGGGGTCTCCTGTCCACAACCGACCAGTACTCCCGAGAAAAGAACCAAAGAAGTTGTTTTGGACCGTCTCATCAAGTCGCTTTTCCAAGACTGATTGAAACTTCATGCCAAATGGATTTGATGACACCCATAATATTCACTTTAATGAGGATAGGAGGTGGAGCCGCTTCAACTCAAAACTTTGCATTTATATTCAATAGTGACATTTTAACTACTGTAGGACTATAAAAGTGATACACAATAAATTTGATGTTCAAGACATCACTGCAACACGATACTTTGCAATCAGAAATAGCTAATTCATTGTTAGTGAGTGGGAAAATCGTGTGGTTCATTTCACATGTGTTTTCAGCCTCAGGGGTGCAGAGGAAAAATATTAGATCGAATTTCGTGATGAGAACAATTGTGAGTACTTTGCCGCTTTGCGTGATCTATGAACGATCCCATTCTCTATTCTAGACAGGTGAAGTGGTTACACATTTTTGTCATGTTATTTTTCACGTCTTACAGTGTGAGGAACGCCTGCTGGGAGAGTAAGGACCGATCATTGGCTGTTATTCTACTAATATTGTTGCCTTTTTGTGGTCATATCTTTTGCACAGTTTTGTCTCCCCAGTTACGGACACTTGTTACACTCCTTGAGATTCCGTCAAGTATCCATTGAGAACAGATGCTTCCTGTTTATCCACTCGACAGATAGAAGCTCTCCAAGTGTATACTGAACATCTTTGGTTCAAACAACTACTATAGTGTTAAGGTGGCAGTCTGTTGCTAGCATGCATAAGGTGCACGAGCACAGTATTGAAATGTGAAGCGCTAAACGTGTAAATTACCCATCATCCCAATGGTCAGTTTATAGCCCACTGAATTGGACACACGCATGCCCATAGTGTGTGGATTATTTGTGTATTATTCAGTTTTCATTAGCATTCTATCAACACAATGTCTCCGGTGAAATTTTCAGATGATGTATTCTAGGTCAAGAAACGTTTAAACCCACTCCATTAGGCATTTGTATGAAGCTAAAGTGTCTACGAAAAGAAACTATTCTGGTAATAACACTATTCCAGAGTTAAAATATGAAATAGCCTTCAGCAATAAACAGGATGTATCGTGAAAATTTGTGTAAGCATCTGAGTATCGATGATTAAAAATATTTTCCACTTTCATGAAAGCAAGAAATAGATAGCATTGTGGGTATGCAATGTGTTCAAAAAGTAACTAGTTCTGGGTTATCTCATTCCTTTTTGTATTGATTATGTTTTCTAGCTCCGTGCCCAATCCTGTTCCTCATTGCATTCGGTAGTGACTGATTTCTACGTTTCCGGCGTATGTTTACTTGTCCCCAAACTGGCACCTCGCAATCAAAAGGTGATCTGATTGTGTGGGTAAGCGGCTGATGAAACTAACACCAATTGGGTTCACTACAACACATCCGGTATTTATCACATTTATGCGTGTTCTCATTAAAATGATAAAGTGGACTGGTTGCATGATATTATCTACTTCTTAGACGATGAGGTCTGACAAATTTCCGAGAATGTTTCCCGAGTAAGTTCATTTCTCTCAATGGTGATTAGAACGTTTTCGCTTCAATTTTGAATACGATGGCCAAGAATGGTCATTGTATGGTTGTTACGGCATCGTTGGGAGCCGCAACCACTATGTGCAGCTTTTTCGAACATCAAACCGGGGATATTCGGTTGCCATAGTTGAACTCCACTATTGATAATCCACATCTTGATACCATGAGTACATTCGCTAAATATTTGCATTCTATTGGCTGGATACGCGGTAAGAGTACAAAAGATAGTGATCTTTTTGCCAATCATGTCCAACACGAATGAATAATCTGTTCAATTCCTTCTTGTTGAACATCGTTTCCGAAGTTTCTTCCCAATTTTTTACAGCATCAAGTGAGAAATCAGTGAACTCCTGATGAGCGAAACCAATACACGTTCGGTGGGTGGTAGAAACAATGAAAATAAAAATTTATTCAGGTATATTCATTATTTTCCAAACTGAATCAAATTCATGAAATGTATAGAACATTTACATGTAAGCAACGTGAATTCGTTTGGGTGTAAGATAGCGTATGAAAGATGTTGATCTGCATATAAATTATTTCTAGAACGAATGCAGAATTGCGGAAATCACTTCACCGAGATTTGCAAACATCAACTTCCTAATCGTGGCCAGATATTTCTCTTCCAGCATCTCATACACTAAAGTTGTTAATCAGTGTAACACAATTCTTGACACAGCACAGCAGAGGATGACGCAAGTGCATGACTGGTGTGAAGTTGTGTCTACCACTGACGGCCAGATATCAGTTACAATGTGAACTTACGCCTCCCCCTTCAGATCTGGTTAAACAACGGTGAAAGAGAATCACTTTTGGAAGATATGATTTTCAGAAATTTGCACCAGTTTGGATCCACGTGCTGGGGAAGTATTGTAGACTGAGGAAAAATATGAAAATATACCGAATATCTAGTAACCTGAGGTCTGTTTTCGAGCGAGAAGACGAATAGAGTACGTGTATTCTGACGGGAACCGATTATTGTAGATATTATTAAGGTAACACATTGTCAAGGAAATACACAAAGCTGATATTATTAAATATTTTACATTTACTTATCAATAGATCGAACGCCAATGGTTAGATGAAGTTGAAGGTAACGATTATGAACAGTGAAATGCATAAATATTGGCAATTCTGTCCAATTTCCCTAGATGGGATATTGCAACAGCAATTGATTGATCAATTTATGAGACAACAAGCGATGACAATTTGATTATCCAAATAAATCTCGAATAATGTTAGCTACAAAATTGAAATATGATTGAAACTTATTTTTAGTATAGAAATATATTCTTGTGTATCTGGTGGGATATAAAGTGATTGGGTAAATGTACAAAACCCTAGTGCCTAAAATATTCTACAGGCTCGCACATCGACGACTTCGTTATTCAGGAAATTCTAATGCTCTCTCAAAAGATAGACACCTAAAATCTAAGTATCATTCACTGACGTCATAACCTTGTATAAACAATAATAGGAGTAATAATCACTGCAAATTAATTTCAGGTAACTTTATCATTCATAATAAATTTATTCGTTTCTAGAGCTAACCGGAATGTCAGACAATTATGGTATCGACCTTGCATTTATCTTTCTCGGCAATTAACCTCAAAGTAAATTAGTTGGAAAAGTATCTTTATCTACTTTAGAATTACCAAAGATATGAAATAAACGAGAATTTTTCTGTCTGGAGGCGTGGTTACTCAATTCCAAGGATGTTATGGTCTTCCCTCATACAAAAAAGCTTCTGTACAGGTTGATACTCAGAGCGGAATCGGTCATCTAGATCGATAGAAAAGCGTCACGTGACCATAACCATGCTGCGTTGATTCAGCACGCATTTGTGGTATGCCGTTATATCGTCCAGTGAAATTAGAACTCCCTATCGTTTGCACCACGCTTCTGAGTTGAATGACCTTGACCAAGGAGAGTTAACCGTCATTTTCCACAGGCAACAATATCATGCTTTTCGGATTACGTTGTTGAGGTCGAAGAGTGATGCGAAAACTCAAAGATTGATTACAGGAATGTTTGAAAATTAATTCCAGTCCGATTTGAACGTTTTAAACAATATACACATCTAACCATGAAATAAATCTTATTGATTTACACTGACAATCCTATGTTGATTATTTTCTCTCCAGAGGATCCAGATGATCTCCACTGCTAAACGCAATGTTTGTGAAACATTCCCAGGTCTGTGGTTTTATCAGTTTATTTGGTTTACTAGTGGTCCGTGACGCACAAACCTTCCCCGCGCCCCGCCCCCATCCTCTTCCAGTTATCTCGGATTTCATGGGACCATTTGCATACCGAATAGAATTAGCGGTATTTCAAAGTCAAGCGGTGGCCTCGAGAAAAGTTAATCAAATTATCCCAAGTTTCCCTTAGTTGTTCATTGAAATTCCAGGTGGGATAAGTTACATGTATGCTATACACAAGCATACAACCCAGTTGTTGAGTAGGCAGAGGGAAAACAGTGTTCTTTCCAATAAAAATAGATTATTTATAATAGAAGTAAATGAGTTATCCACTGAGAATTGGTGCTGACTGAACGGTGGAGGGAAATCTTATCATTTGGGTCTGGCTGGTATGATTCACATAAGCACCCGAAAATTCTGAATAGCTCATTCGTGTTGAGGCTACCGACAGCCATTCTTTGTTTTGCTTTTGTGTGCCAGTGTGATGAATGATCAGCTGTTCTAATTACCTGAGAAATTTACTGGGGAACATGTCCGGTATGCTGTACGCCTGAAAAGGAGGGATACCCGAAATTTATCCATCCGATTGGCTGATTGAGCGAGTAACACAAACCGACGTGTGATGGACAGGACGAGGCTAGTGGAGTGAATTCCGACCACATCATATCAGTGTCTCAAGATATTTGTTTCTTTAGTTGCTTAGGGAGAAAACGTTAAAGGAGTTGAATATGTGGTGTGATTTTGCGAGGTATTTAAAGCCAGTCTCTTCAAACTGTTTAGCAGGGGCCGAAATTTATTAGTTTACATATATTTGTTACGCGGATATGTTGTATTGTACCAAAAAGATCCATTTGTTCATCCAAAATGTGTATTTCTCTCACTGCGAATATGAAGCTCTCACGTCCGAAAAATAATTCTAATAACTGATCAGTAGTACCCCATAAAGCGGGTTCAAACTTTGGTAAACAACATGTGAAATATTGTACGAAGCTCTCAAATCAACTGCCCCTTGGTCAGATACGTGAAATTCATGCCTTCAGATTGACAATCTTCAGTCGGGTCGATAAATTTGTACGGCTGTTTTGATCCAACCCATTCGAAATAGCTGTACCGTGAGTTTTTTTAGACCTTTTCAAATCAAGCTTTCTATGGTCTCCATGGAATCAAATCAACTGTTTCACGTCTCCCTTGAACCCATTACACTATCAATAACAAACTGTGTTGTGCGGAAATGGTTTCCTGATCATGCTCTTACAGTTTTGTATGTGCCAAACTTGCAGAGATGTTTCATTCATTAACTGGGACTTAGTAGAGGTGAAACATTTTGCCCGTGAGGTGAACATGTTCGTGCGTACGAGGTGAGGAGACGTTTTCACAGCTGGGTGAAGGAGTGACAACATGAAAAAATCTGAGTCAACTTGACTTTTGTTCTGTGCACACGGGGAGCAAATGGGGACCAGATGATTGAATGGCATCTGTTGTGACTAAATTCCACACTAGTGCTACCTTGGTTCGATCAGTATTGACCAGATCCCGGCTGGAAATCAATAAAAAAAGATTTTTGGCCAACCATTTTTCCAAAAAACGAAAATAGGTATATGGAAACTGGTTTACAATAAAATCGTTTGGTTATGAAGAAAGTGAGCTGAATGTGTTCTTCGGTAATGCTTTATTACACACTTCAACTGAAAAGAACTAAGCAGTCAATTGACTTGACGGATTCCTTAGCATACAGTCAGTGTATTTATGATAAGATTGTACAAGTGTTCAAGTCATGGGATGGTTAAATGGTTATCCATCAACAGATGAGATGTAATTCTTGGGAGGTGGGAGGGAGGGTGTAGTATAGCTGTGTGTGGCTGCCTCACAGGTGATGGAGTGTTAGCTGACTTCACAGTATTCATTCAGTGAGGTACGCTTGAGCTTCTATTCACACCATGCTAGGGCGGCTGAAGTGTTTAGACTTGTATTTATACCCGGGGCTGGTGACCAAATGACTAATTTCTCTCGGAACGGAAGCGTTTTCATTCCCTTTCGTTTATCGAAGCTTTGGACCCTTGCACCTAACTGATTAGGAGATCGAGCACCGATTCCCAACGAATTACAACACATTCTCTCTCTGCCGTGTAGCCTACCAGGTCCTTTTCGATCGGGATGGATTGCATTAAGAAAACCTCTTACATTCGTCTGGTAAGGCGGATATAAGCTGGTCTGACACTCCGTCCTCATAGTAAAGCAGAATGGCACGGACAATATCTTTGTGTTCCATATTGCCATGGTTTTCCGTGGATCTTTATTTTCAGAATTCTCAATTTTAATTCAAAACCGATCAGCTGACATAAAGTACGCCCGCAGGTGTCAGGATAACCAAAACACCATTTCAGTATTGCACATAGCTTTGGGGAACATGGAGAATCGCTTATAACACAAGCAATTAGCGCATCATCCTATCCACACTCCGCGATTACCCCACTGAAAAATCCTGTTCATATTAGGTAGGTGTACGTTATTATGGTCGCCGGTAGATCAATGTACTCCATGTAGATTCATCTTACTGAATGTATCACAGCAAGCTACTAGGCAATTACGAGAACCCACGTGTTCTGGCAGCCTATTACACAATGGAATCACCCTGTTGGTGAAGAACCTTGCCAGGAGTTGCAGCCTACTGTGATTACGCTGGAGTCTGAAGTTATGCCCCCTGGTGCCACTTGCCGGGATCGCAGAGAGTAGTTCCTCGCTTTTGATGCCCGAAAAACGTTCATTATTTTGAACACTTCAATGAAGTCTGCGTCGAAGGGAAAACAAGTTTAAGTCCTTGAGTCTGTCCTCGTAATCCTTGCGGTTCTGACCAAATACCATTCGGGTGGCTTGCCGTTGAACTCTTTCCAGGCAATCTAGGTCCTTCTGTAAGTATGGTGCCCATGCCTGGACATAATACTCCAGATTTGGCCGGACGATAGCCTTATACAGCGGGACCAGAACCTGCGGGTCTCTGCAAGACATCGTAGCCCTTATCCTAAAGAGTGCCCCTCTAGCCTTATTGGCTGACGCTATGCACTGCCAGAAAGGTTTGAAGTCTCTCGAGACCACCACCCGTATGTCCCTGGAATGCGTTACNCTTGCATGAGCTGCCGTATCTGGTCAGGGATGTTGGCCCTTCTTGTTCCTAGCCCTTCTTGTCCCTTGACCAGGATAGTATAGCATCAATGTCCTCATCTAGATCTGCACCGGCCACCTTCACATCATCAGCAAACAGGTAGCACGGGTTCTGCAAACCCGTCAGCAGACCGTTGATGAAGATGAGTAAGAGTAATGGGCCCAGTACAGACACATGGGGTACGCCACTGATCACATCTGAAGGGTCTGTAGTGTACGTGCTAGCTCTTACCTTAAAGGTCCTCCCCCTGAAGAAGTTATTCACCCAGGTCCTGGCTCTCCCTGTACTGCCTACTGTTTGCATCTTGTGGCCCAGGTATCCGTGATTGACGCAGTATAAAGCCTTACTGAAGTTCATGTAACAGACTTCCACATTGCGGCCATCGTCGAGTCTCCTAGTCACAACGTCTAGGAACAGTAGCATATTTGTCCGACATGACTTGCCTGTCACAAATCCATGCTGCGCGGGTGCTATTATGCTGTGTACCACAAGATGCTCACATAATTGTCGCCTCACGATACGTTCTAGGCATTTGCATAGAACAGATGTTAGGCTAACTGATTTACAGTTCGTGGGCTTTTGCCCGGGGCCACTCTTATAAATACCAACCACTGTTGCCGTCTTCCATTCTCCAGGAAGGTTTCCCTCCCTGAGTGACGCCGCGTAAAGCAACATCACAGGTAGAGTTAGGGCTTCGGTCAGTGGTTAAACTACGGCCGGATGGATTCCATCTGGCCCAGCAGCTTTGTATTTACATAGGGTGTTTAGCTTTCCCTTGACACTATCTTCGTTCATCCACAGGTCAGATAAACCCGATGAGTTGTAGTTTCTCTGCCAGTCCGGGTCATCTTGGGTCTCGAGTGGTGGAGCCATATATCCCTTTGTAAGCTTCCAGGAGTGTCCTGTTTTTTTCGGATCCGTCAGCACCAGTGGGTCATGCAGACCTTCAAGTGTATCCACGTTTTCCCTCGTTCTCCTTTTAGATTGTACATAGGCAGAGAATCCTTTTGGATTCACTTTTGCTGACTTGGCTAACCTACGCTTGAAACGGAACTTCTCTTGTCTTTGAACAGCTTGGGTTTTATTACGGGCCTGTTTATAGCTATCATAAATCTGGCTTGTGCGGTACGTGGCGTACGCTGTCCATCTTCGCCTCCGGATGGCTACTGCTCTCTTCACTCTTGACCGCCACTACGGAGCGATCCTTTCGTCTCTGGATGGCCTAAGAGGTACGAACTCCGCTGTTAGCCTTAGCAGTCCGTTTTTGACTGCTTACCATATTTTTTCTAGGGTAGGATCGAGATAGTTCGGTACCCAGGACATTGTTGCCGCAGCCCTTTTCATTTCTTCTATCTTTAGCTTGCTATAGCACCTAATGGAGACTGCTGGAGACAGTGTTTTGTTTATGAAAAGTGAGGCCTTCATCCTTGCATGATCACTTTTCCAATAGGTACCTCAGCCCTAAATTCACTAATATCCTTGTGGCACTTTGTGATCAATAGATCTAGTAGTGGGAGCAACTGACCCCATTCGGTGTCTTGTTAGCATCTTAATGTGTTGGGCCAGCCGTGCAGTTGCAACCATTGTATGAATGCTTCATCCTGCGCGCACTTCCAGCCTCCTCGTTGATGCCTGGAAGGTTAAAGTCACCAGAATAACGAAATCCCTAGTTCTAGCGAGCACTGTTTGCAATACTCTCAATAGGTCGTCATTCACCTGTCTACTGGCGATGGGGATCGATAGACACATACGATGCACACCATTTTTTTAAACAAAGTTTACGAAACAGGACGTGACCTGGATGTTGTTAGGATCCATTTTAAACGGAGCCTCCCAATTTCTATGATTTTGATGTACTAGAATGGCAGCCCCACCCCCTAATCTTCCATCCGTCCTGTCCTGTCTGTAGGTTATTTAGCTCCCGATCTGTGTAGCTACATTTTTAGGACTCCACCAGATTTCGGTGATGGCAGCTACTGCACACCCTATTACTCGGGTGTCCCATTCCCCCGAATTTCCTTGGATGCTGCAAGCATTTGTGTACCAAATCTGCGGTTCACTTGCTTGTAGTTCATGTCCCATGACGACTAGTTTTTTGATAGTGCCTTTCGGACGTAGGGTCTGAGGGGCCGACTATTTTTTGCCCCGGGTGTTGCAGCTATCCTCGAGGTTCCACTAGGCACCTTAGGTCGAATATTTGACATCCTTGCAGGTCAGGCCCAATTCCAGCCTGCTGCCCTCTGACCTTGGCACTGGCTGCTGGTCTATATTACGGGTCTCTTTCGGGCAACCTACCACGGTTGTCCAGCTCCTCCTTTTTGCAGTACCAACTGCTTCTTTATTCACAAATTGATCGCAGCGCCCCTGCTTGTGTCGCCCGTTTCCTCGGCCCACATTTCCGATGGAGATGCTGAGCGATTCAGCTCTCTTCGCTCCGTTACTACTGGGTTTTGCGGCATCCGGAGCTCTTTGTTCTTCTTTTTACTTTTCTCGGCTTTGATGTCCCTGGCGGTACATTCTGAGTAGACCTGCCCAGTGGTACCTTCGCCTGCTTCTTCAAGGGCCGATGCTCCGTTATTTTGTCAACTGTTGGTATTTTTTACCTCAAATCGTCTCACCTCCATTCTAACCTTCTTATTGGAGCCGACGTTCGCTATCATACGTGAACCTAAGTGCGGTGGACTATCTGGTGTGACGCTGAGTCGACCGTGTTTTTTTTTAATATTTTGATTGTACCCGCTCTAGATAACAGTTGATCCCTCCAATACACGATACGGAACATTATCATTAATGGCCGCGGCTGCCCATTTTGCGTAGCTCGCCAAAGTCCCACGCGGTGGGACTTGACGATAGGGACTGTCGCGGGCAACCCGGCCACTGTAATTATGTCTCTTACGTGGTGACCATCTCCCTCTTGCCGGATTTTGAGGTTGCTGACGACTGGTTCGAGGCAGTTGTGCAGCACCAGACGTCTGCTATCTAGCCCCGGAGTTTGACACTCTTGATCTCTGCCTCCAGTTACTTGACTCTTTCAGGTAGTCTCTTCAGGAGTCAGCCAGCTGCCAGCTCTACTGTAAACGTATCGTCCCGCTCAGCCCGTTCGGTACTTTAGTTGCGTGGGAGTCTTTGGTACGCTTTTCACCCTCTCCCACACTCCTCCTTACTTCCTTGCTCGCAGCGTCGTTGCCTTGGTGTCCATTTCCAGGGGAGTTCCTTCTCGCGTTTGGTCTATCCGTTGAAGAACAGCTCAAACGATCCCGGAGGATTCGCGAGCATTCATCTGCGAGGGCAGTGCAATGCGGCCAGATCCATCTGAGAGATTTGTAAACAATACGCGGTTGCAAATCTGTTTTGCTCAACCCAGAGCAAGCTTGATGATACCAGCAACGACATCCATCACACAGTATGCCTTCAACCACGGACCCAGCACATGATCTGGCCCCACATAACCCTGTACTATCTTGGAGTGTCATTTTTCTCGTTGATGATATTTATTAATAACAAACAGTACCGTATCAGACTGGTTCAAAGCAATTCGAAATATCAATAAATATCTGGGAACTATTCCGTTTTGATAGTGTGCAAACACGTTTGAATGGGAGTAAACCAGTAGAAATGAGCAACGATACTGATATAGTTCCACTACAAAGCTAACGCGACAATCAGGATGTAAAAATACGCGGAAAATTCCTGAACGAACTTAAGTAATTCCTAGAAATTCACGGAAATTTTTGCCCACGACAAAATTTAAACGCACGGCGTCAAGAGTGCCTGTTGTCTCTGAACGATCCAATTGGCTAGTTCATGCGTGACACTAAGTTTTCTCCATATTTTATAATAAAATGTGGTTCTTTGAGGAAAGATCTTCCACAATTTTACTTTTGTACAATTGTAGAAAAGCTTTATGAACTTGGATTTTAAAAGGTTTAAAAGATGTGCTAACATCGTAGTGTGGTTATTCTAAAGGCGGGTTTTGAAATTACACAAAAGAACAAAACAATTAAGATGGTTCCACCTTTTGGTAAACTATTCAGTAACAAGTTCCCCACCCAGTGAATACTACCTTTTCCCCTAAAAACTGTTGTACCAGGAGTACACTATCTTACTTTCCAAGCAATAGGTTTGTAGACCGCTGGACTCTTTGTACGTGCAGCGTGATTTGTTTGTAGTTCGTTTGGCTTTTATGGTTACCTTGTGTTAAAAATCTCAGATAACAGAGTCGTGGATTATAAGCCCCCAAACGGAAACATGGGAACTCATAAAAGACCTACCGCATCCCCGAACAGTTGTACATACATGTCTAGAGTTGGATGAACCCGGGGTTGGATGGGTGGGGAGGGAGGTGAATAGCGATTAAAATAGAGTCAGATGGAGACATTCATTCACACAAACACATGCATCTATTGATAAATTTACGCATATGTCCCTGAATAGTTAGGTTCCCCTTCCCATTTCTCTTCCCATTGGCCCCGAAGCGCCACACAGAAGGACATTACCATAGAAATCGCGTACTTGCCCACCCACCGTGCGGTGTTTCGGACCTCATTCGCATCGTATTGTATGGCCTGAGCGAGGACAGGAGGAAAGCATTTGACTCATGCATGCTTGGAAAATTCAGATTGGTTAGATGCGAAAAGCTAATTATTCTGCGCGTCAACATGAATTTGTCTTTCTTCGTGATGGAAGAAAAATACGCCAAGAGGGCATACACACACACTCGAGCAGACCAATAAACGTTCGTTTGGCGATTTCGGAAAATTTGTTCAGCCCGCCATTGCCAAAATTGTAAAAAATGATTAATGCGAGCTGCATTCAAGCACTCGTACAGGGCAACGTTCAAATTAATTATGCTCGTGTAAATTGTTTTTCTTTATTCATTAGAGCGTTCAGCTGATTCATGACCAGCTAAATGTTGTTTCAGCAAGCGGTGCATTTCATTGGGTGACAGACTGAGTCGGGATAACGTCGACCATCATTTGACAGATGGGTCTTCATGCCAGATAAAGAAACATAGAGGACAGCAGTGTGGATCCCATCTCACCTTTATGATAATCTAAGCCTGTATATTGTTGAATTGTTTTTGTTGGTAAAATACCTATATGTGTTGTTTTACAATTACCTTAGAAATCCATCGATCGGTAACATAAACGAAACTTGGCATGTGTGTATTCGATTATTGTTGATATTACTGATTTTATGGTGAATTTCTTCTTGTGTGGAACTAATGAGGTGTGAATTGTAACGTTACGAAGTACTAGAAATTCATTTTCACATTACTGGGTCTCATCAGCATTGCGAATTCATGAACTCCACTGAGGATTGACCCTCATAGCTAGATCACAAACATACGACCAACTAGAGCACCCATTAACTAAACAGACCACTTTACCTGTGGGGTTCCGGGTTCGATCCTCACTGGGTTTGATGGATTTGCACTGTTGATGAAACCCAATCANAAACCCAACAAAGCCGTAACATCTGCATAGTGTTTTCAAACTCCTCAGTGCACGCTTCACTAGTTCTGTGCACGACCAATCATCTACTACTCTATTTTAGTGTTGTTTTATCACTGAGAAATCGGAATGCTTTCGCCTTCCTGATTGAATTGTAATCCAGAGATCGCTTCTGCAAACTTCACTCACGAGTAAAACATTCCCCATATATTGTATATCGTGAAAAAAAGATTTGTCAATGGGTCCAGGATAACTGTTATTGGTCGAGCTATACCAAAAACAAATCATTCAACTACTTATAACTTGTGATAAAAACTGCCATTTTCAACTGTTAAAATGGTAGATAGGTAGTGCCGTTTCTCAACTGTAACATTTTCCGTGACATCATTTCTTGGAGCAAATTCATCATCAGACAGAATTAGTTAGCATTTTGCAATTGTGCGCATCTTACGACCGTGATTTTGAGAGTCACAATCAATCCGCTTCAATCCGAGTCACCAATTTCCCCAAGCCTGTTTATTTTGCTAATAATATTATTTGAGTGCGTTTCGTGGTTTTTATAGTCAATGAGCATTTTCAAACGTGGTCTGATTTCTCATTCATGTTCCAAATAGATCCTGTTCATCTTCTCTGAAACTGACGCAACGAACCCTGTCTCTCCTTCTTCTTTGTGATTATTTTCGTATGTGACACAGATCTTGCTATGACATCTCTGCAATTCGATTTTGATGTGTATGTTCTGGATATCGATTTTCTTGACACGGGAAGCATATGGTTGAAATGGATAGCTGTGGAAATGAATTTCAGTGAAACACGGTCCTCAGATTCTAGATATAGTACACATTTTTCAGGAACCGCACTCATCCAATTGACTGTTCATTAATGTTATTCAACGTCTTTTTTCATTTTTATTTGTAATTTATGAAATAATCTTTCGTATCCGCAAGACATTAGTGAACTTGATGTTTTGTAAAAAATATTGAAAATCATTCCATGCTAAGCTTTCAAATGTGCTGCAAACGTGTTTCAATCAAGGCTTAGATTAGTTACAATTTACCATTCTGCCATCGCAGAAACGTTTGAAAGTATTTTACTTCATTTCAATCTGAGTGCACGTAAACCCACCTTATAAATGTTCAGGCCCGATTTAGGGAGGACAGCATTTTCAACTGGAGATTTCAGTTTGCTAGTATTCTGTAAACGACAAATTTCTCTCAATCTCTCATTGACGCGTATCACGTGTCCGATTTGGGATCAACTTCCATGCAATTAGTATTTTATTGTACACCGTTCCACGGTCCATCGATGAGTTTTATTAAATCCATTGGTAATTGACTAGAGATTTATGGTGGCAAGTTGTTACGGTTAACTCTGCATGACGCGGCTCAAGCGCTGTGCGATAACCATGCCCTAATTCTATTTAACGCTAATATAGCATAACCGTAAAACCCTCAACCACCTCACTTCCTACTGGACGATAACAGTGATGAATGATGAGGAAATTCTGATCTAGCCTATGCACGAAGCTGCCTCCTGTAGGTAGTCTCCGGGGCGACAAAATCTGCGGGGGTGGGGTGGGATAGACCAGACAGTGTACTCTAGAAATCATTTGACAACAAACTGCTCACAAATTATTTATGAGCTTAGTAAAGAGGAACTTCTGTATGGTGGGCGAATTTCCACTTTAATCGTTGATTCAAATGAGTCTATAAATAAGACAGTTCTTTTTCTCACATTACGCTCTTCACATAACACCAAAATGGTAACTAATTTTCGTACATACGTGTTGGCGTGAAGACCACCTCGGTCAGATGACCCAGCTTCACAGTCTGCTTAACTTTGCTACTGGCCCTCCCTGTTTTCACATCAAGTGTAACAAATACGTTGGGCCGAGGTACAAAAGGTGTGGATAAACAACTTTTTCCCTGTTGGCGTGTTTTCATTGCACGAGAACCGTTAGAAACAACAGTTTTGTTAATGTAACGTTGTGAGGCGGAACATAATGAGCCAATAATGAAGAATATTGTCGTAAACCTGGTTCCGTGGACTGTCTATCTGGATACATTTGCCTAGTTTCTTTGAGGTGTTTTTCATTTTGAGACACATAAGCGAGTTCAGTTGAAAGGACTGTTCGGGCACAATGGAGGTGCAGGTGTTTTACAATTCGGGAGTTAATCAGAACGGTTTTTCTCCCCATGGCGACATTTTACGCACAGCTTTTCGATACAAACATTGTAACATTCTCCAAAGGTAGATAATGACAGTGTGGGTGAGTTGATCCTCGGACTGAATAAGTGAATGCATCACTGAAACTACTTATATTTTGATAGAGTTTTCCTCGGGTGTACTGTTTTCTGTTTGTAGCCAGACACACACTGATAAATATCTGTTCACGTGAATTTCTATGATAAGGAACTCCTATTTGCTACTACTGATTTATAAAACTGAAAGTGAATTGTCAAATGATACGTTTTGTCACATCTCAATTAAAAAACAGAACAACGGAGGCACAGAATAGACAGAGATGCTGCTCAGAATGAAATAAAATGAGACTGATGGAAGTAATCACAATTTTGCGTTGCTCAAGCACGATAAGCAACCCGAAAAATTCTCTGTACATGTAGTTTCCATCTTCTTGAGGAAATCGCCAAATAAGTACCACTTTTGTTGGGTAGTACCCCACGAGATCACTAGACTGAGAATATGGACAGTTCCCGACGGGTGTGAGGGCTTTTGCGAAAACGTTACAGTAAACAATAAAAGTATGACCGTAACCGATAACAAAATGAATCGTTGATTTTGAAGACGAAAGGTTCAATTAACGTAACTGTATTATTTTATTAAGGTGTATACAGCGAGAGGTCCACTACGTTCAATAAAATAAAGTGCGAGTCTTGCTGTTAATCGGTAAATTGATGTGCTGTCTATCGAGCTGTTTTGATTTCGCAATGGATTGGGAGCTAGATGCGATCTTCCGGTTTGTCGGCAAATCTATATTCATCTAGAAAGACTAATCAACAACGCTGACGGTTTTGGTAACATATTACAAAACAGGAGGTTAGAATACGTATCACTGGCATGCAGCCAGTCCCCTTCAACACTTTCAAGAAAGCCAAGAGAAGAATCATGATCACAGGAGGTTTTGAAATCAACTATTTTGTAGTAGTCGCGTCAGCCGCTTAATATTGCCAAACAAATCCCCCCGAAACCCTCGGCTTCGTTGCAATTGGGGGCTCCCTAAAATTCACAAGGATGGTTTTCCACTATGGATCATACTATCCCGGATGAGTGGAGCAACAAAGGTTAGCACGATGGCTGACGAAACTCATTCAACCACTTAAGCAAATGTTTTAAAATTATACTCTGAAAGACTCGTTTGATTTCTTTCAAAAATCCGTGATCTCATAGTTTCTCATAAACACATGATCTCGTGTGCCGTTTATCCCTTATTTACTAATGTTCCCTTTTGTGTAAATATGGGCATTGTTCACACGCCAATATTCTAGCACGTAGTCTCAGAAAAGTATCGCTTCTATGCAGTAAAGATGTATAGCTCTGTTTTAATAGATATTCGATAGATAGATATTGAAGGCGTTGCAATGGATAGTCCAATAGGACGGACCCTGGCTGATATCTTCATGGACAGCATGGATAACAGGAAACCGCGCCATTAAGTAGAGAATTCAAACTTTTGCCGTCGTCACGTGGATGGCACATTTATCGTATTGAGTGCGAGCGCACAAACACAAGTGATGCTTAGAAAAATCAACTATTTACATCGGAATATTGAGTTCACGGTGCAGCACGAATCTGAATCTTCCTTCCAGTTCCGAGATATAAAATTGGAGAAAAACGAGGACGAATCTCCCATCGGATCTGCCTTTCAACAACCGATTTCAACAGAACCGTATCTCAATTTTGGAAGTTTATGTTCAATACAATACAAACGATTGTTGGTGCTCAGTTTATTCTCTAGAGCCAGGATAATCAGCTCTAGTGAAACATTAGAGTTCGAATTTCGCTACATATCCACGGTATGACACGAAAGTGGATACCATAGAAAATGTATTGCAAAGTACGAAACACCGCCGAATAAAACAGAACGGAGTAAAATAAGCATGTCGTTTTAAGGTGATCAAAATGATAGGCAGACCGAGCACAGATTGGAACAGGCGACTGAGATAATGTATAACGCTGCCTCCGTTATAATATTGCACGACATCTTTTATCTTTTTTTAATCTTTTTATTTTACTTCCTTTTATTGAATATGCAATGGTACAATTTTCAGGAAGGGGGAAGCAGCCAGTCAAAGGGCTACCATTCAACACACAATGGGTAAAGTCAGGCGGTGATGGTGGGATTCGAACACACATCCCAAGGGTGATAATTTGGTGATTTTACCACCGGGCCACATGGAAAGAACGCTCACTGAATTCAATTTGGACAAACCAAAAGCTTCAGTTACATCCTACTGTGTTTGAATATTTCAATTTACTTACGGTAGTAAGTATGTCGGAACAACTGAGAGATGACTTTTTACAGGGTTGCAGAGCATGTACGGGATAATTTGACCTCTAACGGCCTCAAGCTCCCGTCTAGGTTAATTGCCCTGTCATATACTGCATTGCAAAGAATGTGACTCCCTTCGTGTCTTGATCTGCAAGACCAGTAACCGTTTACTGAGGCAGCTGCCATTGGACAGCACAAGCACCAGTTCTGTAAACAAACTGATTTCGTGGCCCACCAAAGGCTGCCCTGGTAGGTGTCACTGCCACTCCCTCCTGCAGTGATTCCGCTCCCTGCTTCTATTCCCAATCCGGTTCGAATTAGTGACCGTTGACCCTCGTATTGATCGATAACTCTTCGCCTTGTTTGTTTATCTGTCCTCCAAACATGTTACTTTTTTAACCAGACGTGATCTGAATTTATGCGCATGGCTGATGAGATTACCACAAAATAGGTGAAGTCAGCACACCTTGCTGTGATCATGATCATTGTGTATCCCGGCCAATTGCATTTAATTCCAAGCACAGATTATTTTAGTATTCTATCGATATTGTTCAGGAAGTAGATGATGGTTTGTGAAATAGTTCTCTAATCAATAGTACCCACAATGAAGTCAATTCTGGTTTACAATAATTCGATTGCAGTCCATTCAAAGCTGTGCCTAATACCTATCTTTGTAAAATTGTTTTAATAACATTGTTTCTCCAATCTGTTTGACAGTTTCATGTACGGATTAAATTGTTCATATGAGGTACACTGGTTGAATATTGAGTTTGTCAGGCATCACCCCTCGAACTTTGCTGTTCAAGTACCAGAAGACATTTTGTTTGATGTTACTTTTGATTTTCGGCGACGCAACAGTGTAGTGAGGCAGTATGGATCGTGTGACCTCTAGCTATAAGAGGTATTCTGAACTTCGCAGATGTGCTTTGTTAAAATCTCTTAAATCGACGGACAAATGTTTTGTACATATATATATATATATATATATATATATATGCATATAACGATCCCATTTGGAAAGCTGAATAAACTGAAACTCAACTGTAGGTAGATCGGGTGATGATTCAAACGTAGTATTTGATACTTCAATGGATATATTTCCCTACTACTTAGAGAACGCATACCGCTTTTGAGTATGCAACCCTGCTCACAAAAAGGCATTCACGCACTCCTAGCCTGCGCTGCGTTATTAGTCAAGTTTGTTTCAGTCAGCACCAAAGTCATCTGGACTTTGGAAAATAGCGAACTGTTTTACTTCCGAATGGTTCAGAATTTTCAGATTGTCTTTTCGAGACAAAATTAACACGGAATTGTAATCAATCAAAAAATGAAGATGAAACATTTTACACTACCGATTACTGAAATACCTAATAAGAACTCCAACAAGACCTACCACGGACATAATTCCCAGTAATTGCAACATTGTATTGTATTGTATTGTGTATAACGTTTGCAAGCACTGGAGCTCACATTTCAGTTAAAAAATCATACATGCTAACCGTCACAATGTACATAATCAACGGGGAGAAAAGTTTTCACAGGCATGAACACATTCATAATCCAAGGTTAAGACAAAGTTCACTCATTTTTCGCTCTTTGTTTGTGAGTAGACGGGCAAGATACGGTATGGGTGAATTGCGGTATGCATTAATTCGAGATGAAATATGACGAAATTGGGAGCGTGTTGAATGATGGGAACGACAACGTGTCAGTTCTGCATACAATGGGTGGTCCGGATCTGTGAGGATCCTCTCGGCAAATTTCACACAGGAAGTTACGTGATACTCGGAAAGCTTTACAGCTAACTTATTCACAGGAATGGAAGAGACACGACTAATAATGGTTAGACCGCGTCGTAAGACTTTGAAGTCCTGTTTGAGTAAACCAGGAAAAATAACCGGGGAACAGTAGAGTAAGATGGGGAAAACACATTGATAAACAAAAATAGAAATAACAGACTGGGATGCGCGAAACTGCCTGAGCTTTCGTATTTGAAATGAAAGGCGTCGCAGTTTACCAATGCAGTTATGGATGTGGGTTGACCAATGAAGATTACTGTCTATGGTTACACCAAGAATTCACCCTGGATAAAGGATTGCTATTAATCACTGCGAGGTCTGTCGGATATGGAGAGCGAGCAAAACTATATAAACACTCAACACATTTACTGGGGTTCAGGGTTAGCCCCGATGAGGAGGAGAATGACTGAATTTAATCAAGATTATCGGTAAAAGAACTTAGATCAGAGTAAGAAGAAATGGGTTGGCACAACACAACATCATCTGCATATTTCAAAATTCGTGCGGGAGAAACACAGGGAATATCACAAATATAAGTGGCAAATAAGTAAGTAAGTATCATCAAGCTATTCCATTTTAGGTGTTTGATGTTCTCATTGATTTTACTACTATTACAGGTTGTCTCTCCCGATCCACTGGTCGTAGTGTTTGTTGTTGTTCAGACCATTCACTCTGTCGAAACTCATATCATCAATCAGTTATCGCTCCATTGTTAGGCTCATCACTTTCAGTCCACCTATTGAGCGACTATCAACCCAGAGAATTATCGCTCTAATGACTCACATCCGGTCTCGGACCGTGACATTCACAAGATGAAGTACAAACAGTGATGGTTCTTGTTGCATGAGGTCAATGTGCATAGCGGATTTCACAGGCGTTCATCCACGCGAGGTGATCGATCGCGGCGGCACAGCATACGGAATGAAACAAATTTATTCACACTCTACAAACAATGTTGCCATTCGGAAAATTTTTTTTTCAAGAGAGAGAAAGCACAAAACAGAAAGAAAACTCACTTAAAATGCCTAGATTTCGTCAAATGTTTGTAATAGAACAAAAAGTAAACAACGGATGACTACAAACTGTTGTTTACTTTAGCTTTCGTTTGTTATCAAGAAACTAACCTACAAATATATATATATATATATATATATATATATGTATATCAGATCTGGGTTCAGACTGTGCCAGACAAATCGCTCTATGATAATCTTTAG
>UZAN01039444.1:58851-123627 GCA_900618425.1 Echinostoma caproni | reverse complement strand
ATCTGTTTCAAAAAAATATTGAAGTTTCATTCACGGTGCTACTTAAACTGGGAAGGTAACCTTGAGGGAGTGAACATGATACACAAAGCACTTCCGTTAGCAAACCATTCCGGAAGTGAAAATATTGTAAGCCGCTCACTTTTGCTGCACGAAACAGTCTGCGGTTGTCAAACCATGCATTCAGTACCTCTATTTGTAGAGGCTGGAGCTGTCCGTTTGAAGCATAGCTTCAAATATGATAACAGATGGTGAATGCGAAATATTAGCTCCCAAGATTAACCTCAACCAGTACCCCAGTACAGCACTGGAGCCATTATAAGTTCCTCAGGCCGACCGACCATGACACCGAGAATAGAAGTTCACTGACTGAAGTATATCTTGGACGAAATCATTCTCCATTCAAAGGTAGATGGCAGACGCAGAAAGTCAGTAAAGGTGGAAAGGCAAAGCAGTTAAAACCTATTAGGAAGTTCCCAAGGTTTTAGTTTAAAAGAACTTGTGTATCATGAAGTGCTCACGTTTAAACTTGTTATTACCTCAAACTTTATTATCATGGAGTTTCGTCCGCTTTACTAAGGTACCCATATACCCGATGTAAAAACATGATTCTGTCTTTCACACTTTCGCCCTGAAAATACAGTAGTGACTAGTTCTTTGGAAAATTGCTTAAAAGAACAAAAGGTCTGTGTTTAGTCGCACATTCTTCACAAAGAATACAAAGTATGCAGTAGGGATGTTGTGCTGGATTTGACTTCCGACACATCGTTGTCAGTTTGGCGTTCACCTTGACTCGAAAGTTTGAATAAACTTCTTCGCGTTGAATTCAGTTTCGCATCTTCAATAAGCAATTTGGCACCCTATACCGTTGGCAAGTATATTCCAAAGATGCACTGGATTGGATTGAACACAGACTACTGGTGGATACAAATATTTGTCCGAATTGTTGGTTGGATACTACGTCACTTCTCGAGTTATCTTACGCTCTTAGCCTCAAACTTGAGAACGGTGGCTTATACCAAGCAGTAATGGAAAACACAACGGTGTTTAATGTTAAGATATTCTAAAATTACTGTAGTTGACGATGAATTCATATAACTTCTTTTGCAGTTCTCTGTTGAAACCTGCATATCAAAAAAAGCAAGTAAGCTTTTTGGTGATCTGCCGGTAGTTCCTCAGTACTGTGCACGTAGGTTCTGCTTACTCTAGGTTGTGTGAGTTCGAGGCCCGTTGGAGAAAGAATAAGACGGATGAAACGGAATACGTTACGTTGTTACCGAATTGGTTACCAAGATTATAAATTTTCCCGCTCCTGTTTGATGCACAGCTAAATATCTCGTGGTCAAGCACTTTTACATGAAGTTTGGTATGCAAGCACAGTTGAACAAGCATGGTGTCAAAGTAATAACAAAAATAACATAAATAAAAAAATAAAAAAAATAATAATAAATAATAAATAATAATAATAAATAATAATAAATAGGGGCTGGGAAACAAAACAGAGAGAAGTGAGAGCCGAACGATCACAGTGGGTAACAAGAATAAAAAGTGATGATGACAGTGTTTATGCTAATGTTGTTATTGATGATGATGTTGATAACAATGCTGCTGCTGCTGCTGCTGCTGATGGTGATGTTGACGATGATGATCATGATGATAATAATAATAATAATAATAATGATAATGATTTTGATGCCTTTGGTGATGACTCCGCTGATGATAATGAGCGTTTCACTTCGCACCACCCTTTATCGTCGTTGATTAAAACCACCCACTGCCTGCCGCATTTTACTGAAATGAGTCACAGGGTTTACTAGGACATGCAAAGGTTTACCGTTTTCCGTCATTGAAAATTAAGCCAACCTAGACTCAATTTAGTCCACTCATTTTTGATTCCCAAAACCTTCCAACTTTGGCCTAATCGTGTCTGGAACAGGACAGGTATTTAATCCAAGTTCTCCTGGGAATTGATGACTGGTTTCTGCTATAAAACCCAGTAAAGTGGGGAAAAAATTGTGTACACATAACAATCAACGTTCGGAAGCCCGGAGTAGAAACAAAGCACGATTAACAATATCCTGATTAAAATTGAAAATGTGAACATTTCCCGTAGGATAAAGGACATGGTCTTAGAAAGACTACGAAGAAAGTATAAATGCGAGTAAATCATGAAAATAATGTGTCGAACAACACCGAAGAACGCGAATGCATTCACTAATTGTATCCGAAGATAATTTGTCTTCCAAAATGTACGACACGTACATTTGATGTTGTAGATACTTCTGTTCAAACTTGGGATATGCGTTGGTATTCCGACGCTTATATTACATTGATCAAAGTAAATATTAGGGCTAGAATGCATCTTTGATGTCGAACTAGATATTTCTAGCTTACCCACTGCACAACATGGTAGAAAACAGGACCGTTTATCGTTTGAATGAGCCCTTCAATTACACAAGTAGAACAAAACCGAATGGTCACACAGTTTGACACTACCTCACCAGTCAAACCGTGGTTGGCAGCTTGTTTTATACAAGACCGGGTTTCTATTATCCATTTGCAAACGCTTTTGTACACCTGAAAATTTGAAGATTTTGTTGATCCAAAATCGGTTTGCCAGATCCGGTTCGCGATCCATCAGCATAAAACATTGCACTAAAGTCCAAGCAGATCGTAGATGCACCGCTCTTCGATGACGGTCGTGATTGTTGATGGCCTTATTTCCCTGCAAACGATGCCACTTCCGGTGGCTGTTGTTGGCTGATGATGGAGAGCTGGCGATTAAAAGCAGAGCCTTTGGTGAAGTGACCTGGTCAATTCGCGTGTAACGCAGCTTTTGATAGGTTCCCGAAGTCCTGTGTTTTATACCACTATATAATTCATGGCATCCTTTCTTTCTGTGCTACATCTTCCACTTGGTAAACTACTTGAAATTTGTCAAACAATGACACGGGTTACATGGCGAATGGTGTACAGGAAGACCGGGTCGGCATCAATGGAAGTGCTCTTCACCGCGGTCCGCAGACACCTCAACGTGTGGTAGTCAACTTGAAAACGGAGGTAAAGGTAACATTTCTATTTCGTGATATGATGCATTATGGTCGGTGGTGTAGTGTGTACCTCAGCCGAGTGACATGAGCCTACCAATGCTGATCAGTCTGAATACTCCATCTCTTTAGAGTCCTACTGTTAGTTCATTGTTTTCCGTTTTTCATTCACATGTCCAGAATAACAAGTTATACTTTGATATAATCTGTTCAACTCTCTAACATAATGAACGAACTGTTGTCTGGCTTTTCCTAAGATGACGCATCATAAGCATGACAGAAGCACTTCTCAGCAGTATCCACCATCGGCAATCAACTAAGCTACTATTGAATTATTTAGAATGAGCTCAAAATACTTGATCAAGGTATCTATTCATCGGTTAGATTTATGTCCGGAAACCAAAGGTTAAGAATTTATACACTTGGGAAGTATACCGAGGTCGATTTGCTCCGAGGTAGCAAACTGTTTGATCTGTTGCATGCTGACGGTAGTATACTGCTAACTGAAGACCTATTCAAGTTACAAACTTTTTCTGGGAGGTTTGAGTGATTTTACGGCCTGGGTTGGTCCAGCTTTTAACCTCATTCTGACTGGGGAAGTAATACAGGCCGAGAACAAAGTTCGCTATCCGGGCAGCTACATCTTGCCAGATGGATGCATTACCGATGAATTTTCGGAATACTTACACTTATTTACCAACTTGAGATACCTGTGGTTTCGTCAGGACATCAAACTATCTACTAAGGGTCGTGTATGTGCTTTAGCATTTCAGGAGGTTCCGGCATACAGCGCAGAGACATAACCGTTGTGAAAACAATTTAAAGATACACTCTCAGTGTTCTGACACTGCCACCTACGCCACATTGCTCGAGTCTGGTGGGATATCGGATGAGCAGTGAAGATATTAGACAGTTTTAGGTGACCGCGATCACCCAGTGGTGCAAAGGTTGCTTGGGTCACGTGTTACGCGTGTCGATCAATAGAGTTCCTTGGCGTGCGAAGTTTGTTGAGGCAGATATTGGGATTTTAATCTCAAGGGTGAACACACTTGTACAGACTAGGAACGCGAGTATGAGAACCGTGATCAGGAAACTTGTCTTGCATAGATCGCAATAGGCTTCCTGTTTGGGAAACTCGGGGTGACGGCAATCAATGGTTCGAGAAAATGAGTGATATGATTGAGTGTCGTAAACCGTGGTGCTCGCGTATCTATGCCATGGTGTTGCAATCAGTCTCCGTGAATTCTCTATTCTCGCCCTGACATTGGTTTCGAGGTTCCAGTCTTTCCCCTAACCTTTCGTATAAACAGGTAGCCAGGAAAGAACAACCAATAACACCGCTCAGACGTGAATAGTTAATCGTTGTAAAAGCGGAAGTTAACAAGTATTTCGTGCAAATGGTTTTTGTTGTTCTTTGATTTCTTCACTGTTTATTGACGGAATTCATGGAAAAACTCTAATAATCTTCTGCTAAACGAATTAAAATTATGAAACGTTGATGGTAGATTTCATTGTCTTTCATGAGCAACGAAACATTCGTAGTAAAATAAACCCTCGGCTTAGTAAGAGATGTCTATAGGGGTTGTTTAATCTAAACCCATGCCTTTTTACGCTTTTCGAATGTCACAAATGAGCCAAGCAAGACGTCATATGGACGCCAGTCGAACAGCATCTGACATTTGGGGTTTTCTGATCGTGATTCCACCAGTAAATTTGGTTCATACCAATTATCAGACACCAAAGTTTATATATCGAAGGGGAGCTTAGTTATTTCAAATTAGCCTCACACATTATAAATATTGGTCTCATGCACCAAGGAAGCTGAAATGATCCCGTTTGATGTGTGAATTTTTAATTACACCGCCACTTTGTTGTCTGGATGTCATTGTTTTCCTGCTTCATTATACTTATTTCTTCGTCGTATACCAGTCATTAAATGTGTCAAGACCGCCAAAACTTCCGCTTGATAAACGTGGAATACACACTTTACAGCACTTCTGTTTGCTCAGTACAACTGAGCGTTGGCGATCCGTGATACTGAATATGGCATTTTACTACTGGACGTATTCGCACACCATAGATGTCGGGGCTCAAACACATGATGGCAATGTGTGCGAGGAACACAGAAAAAAAAGAGACCACTTGAGACATGCCTCCAGTTAGGAGTGAACAGCAATAAGCATATACATTTCTTGAAGTTGGTGTTTCGAGATTTCCCCATGATATTGTTCATGGGTACTGTTGATGATGACAATTATTCATCCCTAAAGGAGTAAAATCCACACCGAAGAACATCAACTTGGTCGGATGCCTGCAAACCATCAAATGGGTTAGTTCAAATGTGATACTCTGAACAGATATATAAGACATATGCAACTGGGTCGTTTATATATCAACGAAGAAAATAACGAAATTTTCTGGGTTCGTGCGATCACTAGAGAATATCACATCTTGTTGCTTTTAACAATGAGGAAGAAGACGCAAAAGTTTTCATCTTTGTGTTTTATTAAGAATTTGTTATGAAAATGAAAATTTAGTTTTTATGAAGAAAATGCAACCAGGAAAAGACTGCTGATGAGAAGAGGCACGTAAATGAGGGAAACATGAGACAAAGGCGGGCTGAACGCACGTGACTTCCAAGTCGCTCTAGAGGCATATCTATTGAAAGCTCAAAGACAAAATTAACAAAATTCCCGTCAGTCTTGAATCAAACAGAGTCATACAAGCGTAATTTGATGCAGCCTGAATCTAGTCTGAGCATAGGGGTTATGAAGTAGCAGGAGCCCAGGTCTCGACATGCACAATCCAACACGCCACTAAACTGCGTTTCTAATTTTGACAATAATACTTCTTGGTTGATGCTTTCTGGGTGGTCTAATTTACAATACGATATGATTCGGTAGAAACAAATTCTGACCACTTCCACCGAAGTTCAACTGAAGTGTCATATTTCTCGGGTGGAGTGCAGAAGAAGTATGCAATTATTTTGTTGTAACACTTCGTGATATTTTTACAATCGATTTATTCAATAAACTATGCTTAATTATTATCTGCTTTATTTCTGAAAGAGCACCGACAAATGCAGATGCCCCATCGAGTTCTCCCGATGCAAAAACAAATAGATCGGCTCAATGTGCCCACCACCTTTTTCCAAAATTGGAAAATCCACTCACCGGTACACACAAATCAAAAATGATATTCAAAATAAATTAGATCTAAAATCTTACACCAACTTGGACGTACCTATCTGAAACTTTTGGATACTAACGATGTACGTAGGAATACCCTTAGTTAGACAACTTTATCTAACATGAAGTTTTCGACAATCTGCGATAGTCAATAGGTTTTTCAAAACAGGAGAAAGGTTGACATCGTTAGGATGAATGAAAACAACGATGAAGTGTGCATAAGTAATACAAATATTTGATGAACAACCTCAAAGATCATCGTTCATCCTGAGTAAAAACTTGGTTATCATTGCAACATACTTTAGTTTGGTCTATTAACCGGGTATAAACAAACAACCAGTGTTTCATTTGTCAGTTTGTATCCACTTCAAACCACAAGGCGTAAAATCCAGATGACGATGTTTTCTAAAGTTCACGTTAAGAGTAGGTTGGCACCCAGAAGAGGAGAAGCAAGACTTGCTTCAATACGTGTCACATCGTTAAAGACCTGTCGCGGTAAATGAGATGGAAGGCTAACCCCCTGGCACGCAACCGTATCGTGTGTTAGACAACATCATCCACGTACTGCATAGAATAACCCGTTTGAAACTCAAAACATCTCCGTAAACGGACTCATTTTTGAAACTGCGGTAGGCTTTTGTCAAAGTAAGCTGCAACTGCTGGTGGTAATTCAGTTTTCCGACGTTTACCAATAAAAACCTCAAATAGCAGTATTAGTACATGAAAACATTATATCTGAGACTAGCCAAACATAATTTTACACAAAACCAACGTAGCCAGTATGCCTTTGTTTCTGAATTAGTTTGTGTAGTATTTAGTCAATCTTTTTACTATTCTATTTTGCTGATAAATCATCCTGTCAAATATTCCTATCTCAAAGAATTTTTGATCTGAATATTGATGTTCCTGTTTTGTGCATAATATTATTCAGAGAATGGTGTTTTTCAGTTTCCTTTACCTGACCCCGGTATTTCCGAATGAGACAAACACGCTTTAGGTGAATGTTACATGCGAACATTCTCCGGTTCCCTACAACCTAGACGTTCCAAATATCTCTGACACCAATTTGGCTCCAAAATTCTCCCCCACCCCTTTCCACCCACTTCACATTCCGATCAAAAATTTAAACTGTCTTATTCCTTCCAAAACCACAAACTCATCACTATATCTTAGCATACACGAAGTAGAAACGGATAGACATTTCACAAAATCACTAAAATAGATTCTGTTGTTTCCCCAACGAAGGAGATTGAATTTCAGGTTTTTGGAAGATTTTTTACGGTGCTTATATGAATAATCACCCAACTATACTTATTTGTTAAAGGTAGCAGTAGAGAGTACTATTCTAATTCATGAAAATACGATGATAATTTTATGCCTAATTAACAATCACATCAAACAGCGATTTGCTTCAGTATTTATAAGTCATGCCTTCACAAAGGGTTTTATCTCGTTCGGTTATACTGCAGTTTTTCGAGTTGTGCGTGCTAAATTCATCCACTAATACACCATCTGAACTGGCATCGAAATTTATTTATAACGGTAAAATTGCCGAATTTACATTGGTTCTTCAAGGTGTCGGTTTGATTTTGCGAGAACGGTTTCGTTTCCACTATTGCGTAGTTTTCATCTATCTATGTGATTAGTATGGATTTCATTGTGAACACTGAGCACACAGGATTCGGCAAACTTGTTTGGATGGGTGGTGATCAATTCATTTAAAATCAAGCTAAAGTATTGTACATTTTTTGTGAAAGGATCGTGGGTGGCAGGCGGACTTTTGTAAAATTGTGTGATCAATTCGTTCAGGAGAGAGAAGCCCGGGGTTACCAATTTTTTGCCAGGGAGCATCTTTAGCAAGCCTCAATGCAACCAAATGGATATGGCAAAGCAGAAGTGTTTTAATGTAGGATCACCAGTCTTCCCTTGGAAGCTGACGCACCGCTTAAGTGCTGTGAGCCCAGTGTGAGTATCGACGAACCCCAGCTAATTGTACATGTTCTCTTCCTTCCTGTTGAATCTGGTTGGTAATCTCGTCTACTCACTACTTATTGGCTTCGGAGTCAAAGGGGATAATTGGCCCGATGCAGGGAGCAAAGAACGGCAGGGCAGAATAATCTATCAGGTCAGAAATGCTATTTTTTATCAGATAATAGTCGTGGGTCACATCCTCCCTACAGAACTCGATTCACAGTTTTGTCTATCTCGGCAAAGAATGATTGAGAGAAAGGTTGCCAAGGTTACTGCTTGACGGTTGATTCCAATTGGACTCAACCGTAACTCACCATGGCAGTATCTGTAAGATTTGTTTTCTTAGATTTTTCATCTGTCTATTCCCCGTTCCCTCATTTGTGAAATAGAATCATTCGGCTGTCTCAAGCACCTACTGGTGTGACTCCTTGACTACTTCACAAACGGAACTCAACGTACTCGGTTGGCTAAGAAAACAATATACCGATCGTGACCAATGCCGGGAGCGATACTTGGTCCGTTATTCTTTTCCATCTTCATCAGTGACTTGTCAGCAAGTTCTCTAACCGAAGACTTTAAATACGATGACAGCGTAGCCTTTTGCCAAGTAATTTCTTGGCCTGGGGACATTCTAAATGTCTCAAATAAATTGTCGCATATCCATAAATTTTCCGTTAGTTCCGGACTGTCCTTTAATTTATCCAAGTCCATCAAATCCACTTTTGCCCTCTCTTTCTCGATCTGTTTATTCTCACGATCCCTCGGTTATAAAAACACCTCCGTTAACTAGACTAAATCCCGTGAAAGATTTAGCAGTTACTATTGACAAAATCAAAATGGTTATCCCATATTCGCACTTGTGTAATGAACATTTGTCGTTTATCTTTTCAACTTTTATCACTGTTTTTCCTGTTCTTTTGTGTTGTTCCTCGGCGATTTTCGGGATTAATTAAGAAAGACTTCCAAATTCCTTGTCGTCATTTGTCAATTATCATTCGTGTCTTCTTTGATGATCTATCTAAAAAACTGTGCGAACTTCATTTGTCCGCATGTGAAACATTCCCACAGAAAATCCTGTCTGCCCCCACTCATCCTTTACATGGTGACCTACCCAAATGTCACTCCAAAAGAGCGGTATCTGCGTACTTTCTGTACACCGCTTATTACCCTCTCACAATAACCTCTACAGAAATTCTACAGCTCCTTATCTCGCTAGAATCCTTGCAAACCGACAGCACATTTCTTCTGAGTTTCTCAGTAACCTTTGGGAAGTAAAATGTTTTACTCAAATTATATCCTTATTTTGATGGGTGATGTGTAATTTTTGATTGTCCACGCAAAATTTGATGCCCATTCAAAAAATACAAACTGAGTGAGGAAAATGGTGCCTTCTGGTGCTTTAATTTCATTTGTCGACAGTCGGAACATACATGGCATTCATTCCACCAGAAGCATTTGATTTAAATAATGATGAAGTTGATCGACGTAGGCTTAGAAATTTCCTAATTCACTGGGTAATATCGTTATATCATTACATTTGCACAGCTATTTTGTGGTGTCATTCAGCTTTTAAAATGGTTGTAATACATTCGATCCACCAAGAATTAGTTAATAAAGTTGCTAAGTCGAATGGCAACCTGTTTCATCATATGCGTACAAACTGGTGTCAGATCACGACTCACTCCAGTGGTTCTTGATACACGTTACCGCTTTTGGGTACACGCTTGACATCTCTAGCTCCTCGGTTTAAGGAGTGGGCGAGTTAAATGAACTGGGGACCTACAATCTACTATCAGCTCGGCTTGTACTATTGTGTGCAAAAGTGGGTGATTCAAATCATTTCATACGGATTTTCAAGCTTCCCTGGAAGAATGGCTGGAAATTTGATCCATCGTTAACCGAGTTATATCAGCCGTTTAAATAAGTGCATTTCATGTTTAGTCACCACTGTTTAGTTTACTTATCGTTCTTGGCTAAAGACAGTTGAACCACGGTGTCCAAGAAGCTCGTCAACATATCAGAATTCAACGTTTTATATATAATTATGCATAGAGAATACACTTGGTTTACGTTACACAATTTGTATTCAGATATGTTTTGTTGTATCTCATATTACAAGTTCCATACATGTTCACCTGTGGGTGCTCGGCCACCTACCTAGGCCGGATGGAGCGGCAACTTCAACTGACAGTGACTGAACATGTGTCACATTGGGTGCACACGTTCGTCAACCAACGGGAAACAGGTCAAAAGTAACCGGTCAGATAGACACCGGCCTCTTCCTCCGCACGCCATTTGCTTGCGACAGGATCATTTCGACCGTGATCCTATCCAACAACAAGCCACGTTTACTGCAGTTTTCTGAAGCAACTGCGATTCAGACATGGAAGCCTATGTTGTGTAAGCAAAACGAGTTATTTGTTACCTCGGTGTTACTTGGGTAAAAACCACGACAGTTATGAGCATATTACAGGTAATTTTTATTGACTTAATATGTCATGAGTATTATATAACCTTTATTTCTGGGAATAAATTGTGCAACGCTATGCTGCTGTATTCTCTATTCAAGCTAATATCGGGAAAAGGTTATTTTACCTATTCTGTTTGAAAAGTTTACAATGTGGGAATGTCGCCGTCGGATCGCACGAGTCATCTAACCCATTATTGGAACAGCGCTGCTGTGGGAGAAAGTAAATGTTTGATTACAGATTGTTGATCAGTTTACGTTTACCATCGGACTTTGTACTAGTCAGCGACATGTTCCATCAATCGTATTTCAGCGTCATTGCATGTCCCGCGTTTGTAGAATCTCGAGGTATCCAAACATGATTGCTTAGAAATCGAATCGGTGAATCAGTTCACAATTAGCCCCACTGAACGTGGCTTGCTCCCGATATTTACGACTTAGATCGATGCACGTACCCAATNGTACCCAATTGGAAAAATACCTGTATTGATTTTGTGCGACCAAAATCATCTTAATTTCCGTATTGAGTTCGGTTATCTTTAATTCCATCTCTGTTCAAACTGGGATGAAAAGATCGATCTTGAGATTAAGTCACTCAGCTTCTGCAAATATCAACGATCTAGTTAGGATTTATCAAAAAAAGAATATGGAACACGTTGAGAAATTGCATCTTTTGTCATCGTATACATGAAAATTACTTTATAAGTACTTTATACTTCCCGATAATTTGTGTTTTCTCGGCTGCCAGAAAAGCGAAAAATCGGAAGTTTTGTTAAATGTTTCTAATGTATCTTTTACTACGTTCACTATCAGAATTATTGGACTCCACAATCACGAAAACCAAACCTAAAAACACAATAACTGGCAATTCAACACTTGAGATTTTAAGTAATATATCAACAAGATTGACCTAGTAGTTACCTAAAAAATGAGTACTGCTCACGACCAAATGTGTATGGCAAAACCTAGAAACTTGCTGTTCAAAGATGGGTGTCATAAAAGTTAAGACCACCAACTGGAGCGAAAGAAACACCTGAGGTGGCCATGCATTTTATAATCACAATAATCAAGGGATTTATAATTACGAAAATCCCACCATACTTAACCAAAATCACGGTAGCTCTTGATTAGTTGGTGGTAATTACTGTTGATCTGAATGACAGTTGTTTAGATTTCAGCCTAACCCAAGATCATCAGCACAGAGTCAAACACAGATGAAAAAGTTCATAAGCAGTGCACATGTACCGTCCCATACGGGTTTTAAACTCGGAATTCATTGCACAAGAGGTGTTATGGGCTTATACTGAAACTGATCGGATTTAATAAATCAACTTTTTCAAAGTGCTGCCTTCAATGAGAGTCATCTCATTTTAACCCGATATTCCAGAGGGGAATAATTGATTATCAGTTAACTGCAATCCCAAGCCTTACATAAAATTGTGTCACATGTGGTTTTAAAAAATCGTACCGAGACAACGGAGGAAAGGAGCCAGGTTTGAAATAGTTTTCGGTTGATTTCCCATAATTTGCAAATATTTGCAACACATTAGGGTTAATTGGGTCGATGTCTAGATTGGAGGTCACGATTTGGCTTCCATTCAAAGATCAGGTTGTGGCTAATCTATCCCATCAGTGATTGCAAGTGAATATCTGCCGAATATAGCATTGTGCAGAGGACAAGGAGCATGTCCGTCAACGCAGTTAAAGAATGCCCACCTCTTCACACCAATTCAAATATAATTTATCAATCCAAACATGGATGCAGTGACACTTACAAAGGCAGAATTGAAAGGCGATTACGTAATCCGGATTCACAACGAATTCCAAAGTGAGTTCGTCGAAAGGTTACTATGTAAAGGTCCACAAAGCCGGTTACCGGCAGGGACCTTGCTTATAGAACAACCACCTCCTCAATAACCAAGCCCTTGTTGATGGCGCAACACCTTGTTGAACCGGAAAAATAATCTCAAGTGATTTTACTAATGATAACCCCGAACTGCTCAAGATTGCCACGGAGATTGCAATTAACCATCGAGAACCAATTCTATGCCCATAAAAGGGACTGTTCCTTGTCCTGGCTTTGCCTTGATGACCCTTCTCCATTTAAACTGGTTTATTTTGTAATCCATTTCCAAACCCTATCTGAACATTGTATTTGTCTGCAGTAGGCACGAGTTAAGATGCAGCAAAATCTTCTATGGCCGTCATATATCATGCAATGTTGCTGCACTGGCTTCTGTTTTCATGCCTGCAGCTAAAGAAAGAAAAATGGATGGGAGGAAGAAATCACGGGGAACAAAAATAACGAAATATTGAAATAGATGAAGACATGCTCATTGAATAATTTAACTTACGTGCGTCAACTTTGTCACTTTCTGATCACAATAAATATCAGGTGAGAGTTCAACTATATTTTTATTCAATGCACAATAATTCCTGAGGAGGAATCATGGAATAAAGTACTCACTCGCAATCTGTATTTAAACATAACGAAACAAATACTCTGACACACAGGTTGATTAAAACGCGAAACCAATGCATATTCATCCCCATCAGCCTCACACTATTCTTCATCATTAACGGCATCCTTATCTTAGTTTAATGCTTTTATTGGTTAAATCCGGCTTAACGATCAGTTGTTATCTATTTTTGAGGACGACTTTCCAGATCATGTTAACTGGTAGTTAGAGACATTGGGTGATATGGTTGGGGGTCGCAAACAGTGGGGATGGTGCATATCCTCTGGACTCCTGCAACCCCAGTCTATATGAGTTCTCTTTCTTCCCTATGACTCTACTCTCAACATTCCTATCTGCCCTCTGCCCTTTTATTCAAAGGGGGCAACCAAATGACAACAACTTAATGAATGGCTCATGTTTTGCAAAATATGAAACTGAAACTGAGGATGATTTGGATCAACACTCGTCATTTTTCGTGAAATTAATGTTTTTTTTTTGTATAAACTAATCACATTTCTAATTTATTTCAAGAAAAATCTACAATTTTTGGTTTAACTCCACTATGAATAAATTTATAAAAATTAGAAAGAATTCAAAGTCTCACAATTTCCTGTTACCATCTGTTCACTTACACAATTATTCCACTGAAAAATTAGAAATCCAGATGGTTCTTGTCAGAAAGAAAACGATTAACCCTTCTTGGCAACTCATGTTTTTTCCACTTACACAGAAACCTTTTGGCCTAGCTGCTCATGGAAGTTTGATGAACTAACCTCTGAAACCCAGCTGATAAGAGAACTCAATAGAGCGAGGTATGCGTCTTGGAAACTTTGTGATTACCGAGTTCTTGTCTATCGCAAATATCTCGCGTACTAGTTGCATTACTGCTGACATAACCTTTGATGATAAAATAGTTCCTGGGGAAACCACGTTTATGTGACAGAGGCCCAAACAGTGCAAAGCAGTTTATTCATTTATCCTATACTAATTTTCACTGTTGGTCTATCAAGTTCGAACATTCGCAGGTGAGGTTGCTAAACTAGAGAGAAATGTTTTTGCCCGCACTCGTTGGAAAGACATCACATGACCGTTTGTCTCATTCTGCACCAAATCATCTCAGTGATCTATCCATAATGCTGTACAGTGCTCACTGAGTACCACAAACAGTAGTTAAGTACAACAGGAACAACACTGGCACTGAAAAGTAGTCACATGTAACAGAGATCATGAAAACCGTGAAAGTTTACGATTATGAAAATGATACCTATGTAAGAATTTTCCCCCAAAATGCACCATTCTTTTTGAGTCAACCACAGTAAGTTTCTCCTCTTATTTATTCTAGAACATCTTCTTGTGTTAGCACTGCAACTGAATCTGCCTTTGTATGGATGAGCAAATAAATCTATTCGATTTGCAGCATCCGGAAAACTGAAGAACAACTGTTTTGCATCTCCCTCAATACAGGTGGATAGTGTTGATTTGAGCACAGTCTAAAAGCGAGAAAATATGTTTACCTTCTTCTTCCATTTAACTGGCATCATTGTTAAACAAAAGATGCATAACCAATGTATGTGGTTGATTTCGTCCTGTACAACGCAAATGAAGCATGAACTGAAAATCTAGAACTCACTGGACAATTGTTTTGACCTGTTTCGGTTTAATCAGCAGTATTAGTACATCGATAAAAAAGAGGACCTCAGAGCATGCACACTAACTACGCATTCTAATCATATAATAACCAATTGAACAGCCCGATTTTCATTTTTCATATAAACGATATGTTTACTGAATACAGGCATCGCTTCAGGTTGGAATGTTTCTGATGAAGCTACAATCATGGAGACTAGTGCTGAAATGTGAATTGTGCGATGCCAGCAAAGAGCAAGCATAAATGGGTAAGGCTATCCATATCCGGTTTAACATGAATGAAATCGGTCTGATCAGCTTCCCGGTGGTCGAGTGAGCAGTGTGTTTGCGCTTTATCGGTTAGGTCCAGGTTTGATCCCTAGTTGAGTCAAAGGACTTGCACTGCTGTGTACGAGAGCCAAACAGGTCGGAACGACTTTCCAGTGCTCCCCAGATTTTCAATTTACGCTTTATTTGCTCTGTATGTGACGAAATCTACTGTTTAACTGACCCAAAAGCTGCACTTCTTTCAAATAACAAATGTTTAGCGCTAGTTCTGGTGCACTACACGATTTGTTTACACGATCTCCAGTCTTTGGCCGTGTAATCCCTCGGAATATTGCAGTTCTCTGTCAAAATTGTACCACCAGAATATAGTCACTTAACCTTTCAAAGTAATGTCATATTCGATTGTATCTAGATCAAAGTACAACTCATTGTTTACCGTCACTGTCCCAGCCACTGCACCAGAATGGGGTTAGAAACAAGTCACACTAAATGGTCGTCAACAGCTGAACAAAAGATACTCTTTTGATGGCTGGTTTATCAGGTTATTAGAGTTGCCGCACTATACAACCTCAGTAGTAAACACCAATAAATGTCGATGGTTTCTGATGACTAACCACTGCTGTGTTGACCTTTGCAAACGATAGTACAACCTGGAGTCTACAGGTTTAATTGAAAACGGTGAGCTCTGTCCCGGAGAGACACTTTTGTTAGCGAACACAGATATCGCTGCGATCAAATATAAACATTTACTAATGAAAACGATGTTTGTATGTGAAGCCATTTAGCGACAATTTATGTGCCTGGACTTGATTCATTAAATAGAGGTGCTCAGTCGATGCACCATTTTGCCTGCTGGATGGGATTGATGAATGACGGATTGTGTGCTAGGGAGAAAAAACAGAGCAAAAGTTATACGCCACACAGTTAAAGCGAGAGTTCTGCGTGCAACAAGAGTCGATGGGTTTTCTCTGATAATGTAAAACCTATCCCAGTCTATTTGGTTTGAAATCATCTAGACTGTTCACGTTGCAGGTAGTCAGTTAGCCTCACCCTTTGAAAAGGAAGAAAACATTTTGGTCATACTTAGCTCCAAACAAGTGAATGGTTGTTGATTCGTTTACGCCTTGAAGTACACCATTGTTTCTAAACTCTTCATGAGCCAGTTATTAGCTCTGTTGAGGGGTATGCCATGGAGCTAATCTTCTGCAAAATAACAGCTTTCGCAGTAAACTTGCTTCCTTCGATTTTAAAGTATATTTCCGTCAAAACTGTTATGATTTTTTTCATTCCCTAACCAGCGTTCATTGAACACTCAACCTGTGATCCATCTGCTTTAAAATAAACAATTTCGATGACTCAGAAGCGTATTTTTCACACTGAGATGAATTACCTCGGAAAACCCGTATCAGAAATGACCTTCATGGGCTTTTGACTACTTGTCATATACCATGCACTCGTGCGCAAAAGTAGACCGCAAAATAATGCATACCGCGATTTGAATTCCAGAGGCACAACCCTCTCTTCAAACACACACTCACAGACTTACATACACAAAAGTATTCAACGAAAGCAATATCGATGAAAGCCCTCGCTGTGAATGTGGCACGCATTGTGATTTAGTTTCACCGTCTTGTACAATCAATCGCACTTTCTGTTTTCGAGTGCAACCTGAAGCGTACCTAATCAAATCGCGTAGAGCAGGCAATATTGGGTGAAACGCATTCAAGTTTTCTTTTGGGACGGTTGAACTGGCATTCGACTACTGATGCCGTCCTTGAACAAATATCCTCAGGTTCCACTTGACCTTTGCTTCTGTTCGCAATAGACCAAAACATCTGACCTACAACTTAGGGTCCAGTTCTTTTGAACGATGGAGAGAACAGAAATAATCCACTTTGTATCCGAACACGAAACGTAAAATAGTAAAATTGATAAAAGTGTTTCTTTGTGATTTTGTCGGCCCACGGCGAACCGAACATTTGTCTGACTATGCGGAAGTATCATGCTGATTTAGGCACTTGAAATAGTCTAAGTAAAAATCAAGGTATTGAAGTGTTCCTTTCAATTAATGAAGTGCGTCGGAAATCAATGTATGTCACATATTCCATTTATTCTTTGAATACTACTTCAAACAGAGAGCATAACTTACGAATTCAGAATGTAACCAAATGCTTATCGGCTACTGCGAAATTTCACGATACCACAACACTTTACGGCGTCTCCATCTTTTATGGTAAATAGGTCAACGTTTAGGCCTTATGGTGCTAGTTAATCATATAATGATGATCATCATCATACAGTGGAATACTTTGAAGTGAACTTCACATATCTGGTGGGACAGAACTCACTGAGTAGTTGAGATGTGTGATGGATGCTTAGAGTTCGGATACTAAGGCGGATTCGAATCAACAAGACTGGGTAGAATCATGCGTTCTCAGTTTCGGAATGTGAGCGCTTTGGAACCAATCATTTCTATTTTTGTGGCAGCCGATTTCAGGTTTTCTAATTCGTTTAACTGCAAGATGGATCAAACGACTGTTATGTGAGGACAGTTGTATCTGGCTAGAGCCGAAAATTTAAAGTAAAACATTAGGAAAAATGTGTTATCTGGGATTAAGTTTTTCATCTGAGTTTGTTTTCTTCTCTCCAGTGAAACAGAACTGCCTAGCTCAAATGCCATGCTCACACATGCAAAATATTTGTCGTGTACTATATCTGTACCAAAATATAGCAACACGGCGTCAAAACGGTCTTCTGTGAATCCATGGCGAGACAAACACATAAGCGTGAGGCTTATATTAATATGAACAACCGTTAGCCCGGAAAATCAAACATTTCTGTCGCATCAATGTATTGTTCAAGAGTTGACAAGTGCCTGTGTTATAGATCATTTGCTGTGTATTTAGTGTTTGGTGGTTGGTCTGCAAAGGTATACGTATTTCTCCGAACGGTCCAACTGAAACGTGACAACGATTTCTTATGGATTCCGTCGCGATGATTTGGATGCACAGTGAGGCCCACAGGATGCAATTCACCAACCACACTCGCGAAGAATTGCAGGGGTCCAATTGTTTTGAAAAGTGAAGGCGACAACAACAACAACAAAAATGGTTTTGAACAGGGAGAACTGAGTCCAAAACTTGTCTGTCCATTCTCAACGATCCAAATGAAATGCCATTATTTCACACGCAATCAATTGAGAAAAGATAAACGCACTATTCACCAAAGTTCTTGGGCAACAAAGCACATGTTATTAATTGTGTTTCCCGATGGGTAGCTTTCGATTCTTCCATAAATATGGCATTACACATTTTAGGACAAAAAGGAGCTCAGTGGTCAAACATACGGTGTGCAATTTGAGCAGAACCATGTGTCAAAGGTACTCGGACTGAACGTTTCTTCAGCTCACTCCTGTTTGTATGCAATTCTGTTGTTGTTTCTGTATTACAAATAGACATGTGCTCCAACTCGCGTCATCTGACCGTGTGGCTGATGTATAAGGTTTGTATTACTGAAGATGTAGGCAAATACGGATAGGTTTATAGCCGAGAAAAGCCAGTGGATTTAGGGTATTTGGGACTGTAACGGGTCACAACACTGTCGCCTTTGGCACTTGAACAACAAATTGCTATAAATGTGTGCTGAATTGTGATATCCCCATAAGACCTGCCACGTATGTGACGTTGTTGAAGCCAATGGGTAGCTTAAATCGATATCAGGACCTCTTGATTTGATACTCAGAAAACTTGATCTGCAAGGTTTGCGCTTTGAACACTGATAGGGACCAAAACCATTGTTATCACTGGTGCTGAATCTGAAAATGTTCAACATAGCTGGCTAGTGCTTTTCTCTGGTTTTCGCATCGATGCATCTCATGTGATAGACACTGATTTGTGGGGAGTTACCAAACTTCTCGGATAAAGAACCTGCACCAATAGAACAAAGCGCAAGGTGATGTGTGTGAATTCGAATGGTATGATATGTAGGACAATCAAAATTATATATATATATATATTTAATGATCAATCCGTAGATTGTTATGAGCTTCTGAATGAAGACTGTCCAGTTTAATACAACAAAACCCAACTATCATAAATCATTCTTCCCTAAACGCTTTCTGAATACTAAAGACATTAATTTTGCTTTGATTGTTGCCAAGCTTTAACCCACAAACACTCCAAGACCCAAACGATCAAATGCTTGCATTTTGAAACTCAAAGTGACCCTTTTTGCCTCGGTTTTACACTAGGCTTAACAGGAGGTGATGGATACCAGTTTATAGGAAGCCCGGAGTGCATTCTGAAACTGACTGGTAAACATGGGTAACGGAGGATTTGGCTCAGTTTCAAAAGGAAATTCCATATGTATATGTCAAATGAAGCGTGAACTGAAAAGCTAGGAAGCACTGGACAGCTGTTTCGACCTGGTTGGGTCTCATTAGCAGTGCGGATCCATCGACCCATTTGGGGATCAAACCCGGGACCTCATGGGTAGAACGCAAGCATGCTACCCACTACGCCACCGGTCAGCCGGTCGGACCGCTTTTCATTTTCCATTCACATGATATAGCACAACCCATCTTTGCGATCTTTTTGCAGGCCACAGCTCTCGTTCATCTCAGCGAAGTGAGTAGCATGGTTGCGTCCTGCCCATGAGGTCCCGTGTTTGATCCCCAGTTATGTCGATGGATTCGCACTGCTGATGAGATCCAACCAGGTGGAAACAGCTGTCCAGTGCGTCCTAGCTTTTCAGTTCACGTTTCGTTTGACATATACACAACGAATTTCCCTTTTGGAATAGTTATTAGTAAATCATTTCGTTTGTTAATTTACACTGGAAGGCTTCATCTACATCTTCCGATGTGCCATTCTATGTAGCTTACTTTTTGATGTCCATGCAAAATACATAATGGAGCAACCAGAGTAGAGTGCCGTGAATGCAGAGGATGCGAAAATACTACTCGCGTTCACAAATACGATCGTAGGGAAAGACTTTAGCTGCACTCATGAATTCGGTTGTCTAGTCAAATCGGTTCATCGGTGATCATCGTTTTATTGGACCAGAGATGAAACTACAATCGTGACAACCAACACCACTGGCGTTTATTTTCCCCCAACAGCTGTACTGTTTGGCAAACTGTAGCCCCATCAAGGCAACGACACCAGCATTTAGTTGGTTGTACGTAATTGGGTGGGTTCATACAATTCCACGTATTGATTCGCTGACCACCACCACCATCACCAGCAACACCACCCCACCCCGGGGTGCGATGTTGTACACACTGTAATCAGTCGAACAACAATCGTGCTCGTCTGTGTAGCAAACAGGCAATTGTCTGTTCTGTCAATCGTTTCACGGTGCATGCAAAGGAAAGTGATGTGTGTGTACGTGTGTACATGTGTGTGGAGGGGCGAGTGGCCTTGGTCGATTGGTGCAAAGCGGAGGGGCGTGGAGAGGGAGGCGGAGCAGTGGAGATGACTATCAGGAGGAAAGTCCAATACGCAGACGTGATTGACAAGGAAGTGGCAACTCTGTCTGTCATCTCTACCGTGTCCAGGTAACACATTTCTCGGTAATTGTTCCACATTTGCTCCTAAATAAAAACAATGGTTCCTATGGAATCAGAAAATCAATTTCTTTTTCGCTCAGACTGAGTAGCTATTAGACATGGGGAAAAATAGATGATTCAGTACGATAACCAATATGTCCTATGGATACTACTACTCAAGGTAGAGTGAAATAATAGATGATGAAGCAAGGGTAAGTCCAGGAAAGTTTGTCATCCATGAATACTCGACCATGAATAATGAAAGTTGTTTCCCTGCGTTGAATTCTCTCACCTTCGACGTGCCACCGTGTCTGCATTCATGGAAAATCATGTTTAAAGAGAGTAGTTTACTAGTTTATTGCTTCTGCTCACATAACCGGAAAAACTGATTGTTCAAATTGTTGTTTGGCAGATTTAAGTCTTGTGTTCAAATTGGGAAATAATTAGCATCCTCGGTGAGATTTGAACATACGCACGGACGCCGCCTACACCTTTGCACAACGCACACTCCGTCAGCTAAGCTCCGAAGCCACAGCGATAGCACTGATCTGTTCACAATCGAATCACTCATTCAACTTACGGAGACATTGGAATCCATACTGCACTGAAGAATATTTGGATTAGAACCAAAATTCTTGATTACTTGCCCGATTTCTTGATATGTAGTCAAATCGTTCCAAAGCTGCTATATATCGTTTTGGTTGAATGTAGGCATTACGTGCTGCGATACTCCGATGCCACCTTCGAAACTGCGGTTTTTAGTACTGGAATTTTATTTTACATTCGTGTTGAACGAAGATGCAAGTGATTGCATCACTCTCAACTTCCGGGTTTCTACTAGCTGTGACTCGCCACAAATTTTGAGACCGTCTTTCAAATGTTGAAATGTTCCATTGAAAGTTTGATACAGACCAGGCGCGCATTACACTAATGTTTCCTGGCTTTACACATGCATTTTTTCTCATGTCTCCCCTCAGAGGAATAGTTCGTTTCCACGCTGTAAGCGTTTTATCCCCACGGGGGAGTTTGAATCCCTACATTTTAGACTAGCCACTATCGTTTTTCGCGAGGTGATGCTTATACAGAGTGGCAAAATTCGTGAGGTTCAACTGTAAACTGCCGTATTTATTTGTAATTTTTTCACATTGAAGAGTTCAGTTTTGCAGCTCCACCTTATCGTGTTCACGGGCGCGCCATTGCGTACAACTGATCGTGCGGCTAATATGCTGTGATTCGTATTGACCAAAGAGGGTACAGGTAGAAATAGAGGCTGAAGAATCACAAACTATCTATCACTTCGTATGGACCAACGTACTTCACATAGAAGGATTTTTAGATTGTTGTGGTGGGTCACCGGAAAAGATAACGAAATTAGCGTTACCGCCCAACTTTCCCATTTGTTTGTATCACGTAGTCGTCTGGGATCGGTTATTTCCTTATTCCTCCAGGTAGATTGGCAATGATAAATTATTTTTGAGGGAGCAGTGATATCAATTACGTGGGTAAAAAAGTGTTTCGTTTCCGAAGTGTACAGGTATTAACCAAACTCGTGCAACATCATGACTTTTCCTAAATCTATTTATCTCATTGCCAAACATTTTGATCCTCATGCACGGGCATGTGCATGGTATTACCTTAGGTCACTCGCAAAATTTTTATAATACTAATAAATTATATGGTTGCTTCTCTAGGCCGAGCGCGTTAGAAAAGTATAATTTCTCCATTTCCACTATGATTGCTGACGCATCGACTGTAAGATAACCGAACGTTTGTGGGGGGAAATGATAAAAGTTTATCCGTGAAAAGAACTTATATCAATAAAACAGATTGAGGAGTTTCATATTTTTAATAATTTGTGTGTCCTCCTTTATTTTGGAGCACTTGAGTCAGTCTTTTTGGCATGGAGTCCACCAACTTCGAAATTAGATCACTTTTGTCAGTTTCCTCCAGTATATGCCGCACCCTGGCCTCCAACGACCACTCCCGAGGAAGGTGACCCAGCTCTGTTTTCAACACAGATAAAAAGTTTTCGATCACATTCAAATCCGTGCTGTTAGATGGAAACTGAGTGAATTCGATTTTTGAGGTAGCCATTTCAGATCGTGTCTAAGTATGAAAAAAACAGTATATGCGTCAGTTTAAATGATTTTGTGACATACCTCACGTGAAACATGACATGGTGCATTGTCCTGTAAGAGTATGGCTTTACCGAAGACGTTCCGAGAGTTGTAGTCACTGAAAACTTCCTTGATCAGTGAGGCAAATTTTGCACTGTCCAGTGTACCATTTACGGGAGCCCAACGACAAGATACTCTGTATTTAATCCCCACTCAGATCATTAGGGAGAAGGATATTTGCTTTTGGTAAGCGGGGGAATGGATTTCTTCGGAAAACTAGGTCCACAGATTACCTTTTTCCACCTGGTGTCTTGCTCGTCAACCACCAGACATTCATCAGTGAAATAAACTGAACGCCAAAAGTACAGGCGACGCGATTTGAATTTGTTGGCAAAATTAATACGTGCCTTCCTTTGTTTGGCGTTCAGTGGTAGCTTCACATCAGCTGATCTCAGCTGTAGGTCGAATTTAGCCATCGTTTTCCTAACGATGGCACACGAAAATTCCGGTAAATCTGCTCGTACTATACTGGATATTGGTTTCTTACAGTTTCTTTTGAGCTGCAACTTTATGTAGTTGTTGTCCTGCTTCGATGTGGTCGGTTTTCTTCCTCCACACGGACGTCTCAATGGAGAAATTCCGTGAGTTATACGGAAAATTGTGCTTCTGTTCACTCTGAAGCATTTGCACAGATCAACAACTGAAACGCCGGATTCATATGCTGTTTTAATGCGTTCCCTTTCTTCTTCACTTGTGTATCGGAAACTCTTGGATTTATCATACGGTTTGGACATGGTGACAACACAAAATGAATATTCTACATGCCGCACACCTCAAGGTCATTGCTCGAAGGTTAAATTTCACGTTCCATGAAATATTTTTTTACTTCCTTCTTGATGCGAGATTTTGCGGGTGCAGTTTGTAGCCACATATATTTTCGAATAATTTTTGATGATATATCATAATTTACCCGTATAATTACTCTGCATTGTGTAGAAAAAGATATGCTATTTAAACTACTCGGATGGAGCAGAATAAACATCCTCATGGAACAATATTCATTGGTTAGAAAGAATAGACGTCTGTGCGTCTCTGCACTAAATAGTTTCTAATTTTAAACAGTAACTTTCGAACTACTGCAATTTTTATCATGACAACCAAGGCCGCGCCAATTCAAATCGCGAAACGGGAGAGCTAAGAAAACTACAATGGGAAGTGAAGTTCGAAATAAAGGTTTAATACTAGTAGCTATTGATGTATGGGTATGGTATTTGAGACTGAGAAATATTTCTCTTTTCAGAGTCATGTTGCACGAGTTCAATCAATACCTGTATGGCCATTTTCTGTGTACAATATCTGCCACAGCGTCACACTGAGACGGCCAAAGACGGACAGCTTCATATTCTTTCGTTACTTTTCCGCGGTAGGTAAATAGTTCGGGATATCAGTTTTGGGTGAACCTTTCGGTCCATTTCGGAGGTTATCCCCGAACCTGCCTATCGTGCAAGCTCATCTAGTTCTGTTCTATTCGCATGAATGTGGTTATATTTTCTATGGGACTGTTCAGACATTTAAAATATGGAACAAAAGTGGGAAACCACATTTCCAATATCTTGCCTCCGGCATATGGAAAATAATCTTTCTTCAAATTTTCCAGTTTGATTGCAGATATCACTAGGGATAACGTCTCATACAAAATTTATATAACTTATCAAAATCAATGCCTTCATTCGATGAAACTTTTCTATCATTTTGTGGTTCATGTTTCTTTTTTGTTAGCTAATAATTCGCAAAAAAATAATAAAGGAATTTGAGTGTGGTGACATTAGTGTGTTTGAGTTAAAAGAAAACAGTGTACGCTGACTTAAAAGCGGTCAGCGACGCGCACACACAACACATTCACCATGAACCGGAACACATTTTATTCAAATGTAATTGCGCAGAACTGATTAAACCCGAAGATCCACCTCCAATCATGGTGATATACGGTTTCCTGTATCGGCGGGTATTCAAGTAACCTTTCACCCGGTGTATGTAACACAATGTTATCACATTAGTTATTTACCTAACGATGCATCCCCTTCTTTATTGTCCACAGGTTTAGTGAGACAATGCTCCACTCCCCCCCCCACACACACACCTCCTACATACGAAACGTGAAACGTTTACCTGGTTATTGAAAACATAATAGCATATGACTTGGACCTAGCGCATTCCAGCATGACACCGTGCACATGCATCGTATCAGTTGAGTTTTACCGATAATCGTGTTCACAACGCTCTTGACGCTATTCACAACAAATGTTGAAATGAATGAAATGATGCGGCGTCCAGTGGTCTGTTTCCTGGAATGGATAAATGTATTTATTTACCCAAGAGGATTTGATTTTGACAAAGTTCACCTTGTGAACGATGACCGGGCTGGCTATGTTGGAAGGCACACACAATGTGCACCACTTGCCATTGTGGGAGGTAAAACTCATGCTTCATGTCCAGGGTTCAAAGTTTTATAACGGGAATCACTCACAAGTGGTTGCGTTCCTTGTCCCATGGAGATTTCCGCACCCCCGGATTGATTGACCAAGCATAGGGAGATGAGTAATGTAACACATTTTCATCATTGCGTGTACTACTACGGCTACGGATGTCGACATTGCAGATAGGACTAGGATTTATCCAGTTTGTGCTGGAAATAATCAGTTATGAGCACAGAAACAATGTCAGTCAACAGTTTTGGAACACTTATTTGACTGAATCCTCCCTGAGGTGAATATTAGTTGACAAAGTGAACAAAGACCGATATGGGTATTATGGGTTTCACCGAAATGGGATCTCTTCGAATTAGGTGATACCACGGGGAGTGGAACAATGAAGACTTCAGTCTGTCTACGTAGATATTGGAGTGTAGTTCTTGGCTATTCGGGTGGGCACTCTTTTTGGGCGTTCCAAAATGTTGTGATGGCGTCGCAGCCATGGATTCAATGTTTGAATGGTGTACTATACGTGGAGCCAAACGAGGGCCACTAACAAAAGCGGGAACAGGATTAGTTCAAAGGTCACTTTCTGTCCTCAGACAAACCGAAATAATCTGAAGATCTTATCAAACCACAAAAGGACGACTAGCATAAGTATTTCAAGTTCATTTGCATTTATAGATATTCCTATACTTACAGCAATTCATCACCGTTCAAGCAACCAAATTAAGTCAGAAAACGCCAATTAGCTTTAGTTTCTTGTGCACCTTTATGACAATATAGTGAGCTGACGAGTAATTTCATACATCTTTACACCCAGAGAGGATTAATGCAATATGTATGTTTGAGTATGCATAATGAATGAAAACAGACGTAGAGAAAGTGTGCAAAAATTCCAAAATGGATAAAAGTTCATCACAGTTATAATTTGATCTGTTATTGATCGGTGCCTAATCGATTCATTTAGATTACAAGCTACTGGATTGCATTCGATATCAGTAAAGTTGACATATTGCATTTGTAACCATTGCTGTTTTCCCCAGTTTTCTGCCAATGCCTGGGACAATGTTTTTGAATCTTGCATGACTTGTCTCTGTCCTATGGATAACACGAATCGAATTTGACGACTTTGCCAAAAGTGAACACACATCTCAAATGAACCCGGATGCAACAGCGTTTGAAAACCATTAATCGGTGTTCACTAAAAACCCTATTGAATCGCCGTCTAGATTCAGAAAGCTTGTACACTGATTAACGGTTTCAATGTAAAGGTACGATGTCTTACATATTGAAATCGCATGTCTTGTGAGATACAAAGACAAATAATAACATACCCTTCCCCCTCGATTAAAGAACGCCCACCTCTGTGTCCCAAATCAAACGTAATCTATCAATCTACCTATCTACCAGTGTGGGTGCAGTGACACTTACAAAGGAAGAGCAGAAAAGCAATTACGTAATCGGGTTTTAGAACCATTCCAAACTGGGTTCAACGCAAGGTTGCCGTGTCAAAATCCACATGGCTTATAAATGGTAAGGACCGTGTTTACAAAATATCAATATCATCAATCACCATGCTCCTGTTGATGAAGCAATACCTCAATGACCCAGAAAAACCCTTTCCGGTAATTGTTACCACTTATAACACCAGAATGCTCAACATAGCCGAGGCGATTGCAATCCAGCGATAGAAATCAATTGTACATCAACAACCGGACTTGTTCGTCACCTTGGCTTTACCTCACTGACGCTTCCTGTTTTACATTTGTTCATTTTGTAACCCATTCCCAAAAGTTATGGAAACATTGTATTGTCTGCAGTATGCACCATCTGATATGCAGTAAAATCATTCAGGATATAAGTCTTGCACTGTTGCTATACTGGCTTTTTTTCGAATAATAAAATATTAAAGCTGAACAGATTGGATTTGCCTTTTAGAAAGTCCCCTTATGCTGTACAATACTTGTCATACAATACACTGCGTCAGATCAGACATCCAACAACCCCGTTATTTCACACATGAATCCTGACGTTAGTTGTATAACGTTCGTTGTTTGGTGACGACTCGCATGGGTTCATTTTCCAAAAGAAACCAGTCCAACAAAATTGTTCACTAAAACGTGGAAAGCGGTGAAAGGATTTTTAACCTAAAAAGTCGATTTGGGTTATTTCGAATAAATTCCTAACGCTTCGGTAAAACCATGGTTCCATATAATGAGGGCCTTTGCTTGAGTACAGCGCTTTGACAAAATTGTAGAAAAAATTTGTCGCTTTTCTGTATGAACTGTTCGTGCACAAGCGAAGAGCGACAGTTCGAACAATGAAACTGTTCTCTTGTTAACTCCATGCAAATAGACGGGCGCCGAGCAATTGGTACCGGCTGTTTTCTTCTGCAAGTGTAGCGTTCATCCCTGAGAAATTTGTCTGATGAGAATTAGATTTTGCTAATTTCACAACCAACCTACCCCCCAACTGCGAGTTTGCTCCCAATTGCTTATTTGTGGTCGAACAGGGATTGGAGAAGAGAACAGTTCAAAAATTACACCAAACTTTTCTTGGATTCCGTGTTTTTGTATCATGAGTAATTTCATAGAAAGGCGGTTCAGGAAGATTAAGTGAAGCTTTTCTTCGTAAACCAAAACCAACATGTACTACGCACCTCATGATGAACCGTTTCCTTGTTCAACCTAAAATATTACTCAAAAAATTATCAGTTTTTCTAGCACAAAAGCCTATTCGTTCAAACTTTGTTTGCTACGTATAATATTTACATTTTTCTTAAAAACGTATATCATTCAAGGTGAATGTTGAAAAAAGCATTTTTCTCATTTTACATTATTTTTTTCCCGTTTTCAGTACTCAACCAAGATGCCACTACAAACATAACTCTTACCCTCAAAGGAGAAATTCAAACAACTAGTTTTTACTATAACACTGATCAACGCTTCGCGAATCGATTGGGGAAACATCTATTTACGGTATCTTCGGGCTTCGTATTGTCAATAAAATCGGCCATATTTTCAGCAACGAGCCATTATTTTTTATGTGAATAGCAAACGGCGCGGAATCCGAAATGAGCACTCAACGGGATCCTCGGGGGAATCTTGATGCTGATTCATCGCTCACAGTTATGCTGTTTCTGATGGCATTGTGGTGGCAACTCATCACATCCGACCAACCGACACTTCAGCAGGATATCATCAGAAGGAATGTGATCCATCGTGTTATAAACGCGTATGGGAATCGCATCCAGCTTGCACACACATGCACGATCCCGGGCGGCCGAGAGGGGGTGAGGTTGAAAATAGATTGGCGCGTGTGTCGTCAAAACACTAATTGCCAACATGACCGTTATTTTCATCTGCTCATGATCCATTTTGCATGCATAGTCCGCAACGTTTATAAACTGCCTTTCAGTCAAACGACCTTTTCCAGTCCCCATCTCTCCTTCACACTGTAAGACTATATGTGCTAATTTGCCATTCAAATAACATGTGAATAGTGTAGTGGGAAGAATGATGCTGGTTTCAACTGACTATCTTTTAGACCTCATTTATCTGCAAAATTCTCAGTTCAGCCGCTCATCGATACCTTCGGGAGGCTCCTGAACCAGTATTGCACGTCCATCATCCCGTTCAGGCTTCAAACTCCACGCGATGGACCTGGCGTTCAAAGTCCACAGGGGACGGTCGTTACGAACTAATGGTGAGCTAGAATTAGAGCAAACCTGGAGTCCATTGATTCCCCAGTTCCCGGGAGACCAGATTATACATGAAGAGAGAGTTAGAATGATAGATAACTCATACTAAGTAACTAAAATCAATTCTTTATTTTATGCTTTTTAGTCCAGTTAAAACGACCGACTGGGGCAGTGATCAGTTGGGCAAATATTTCCACAGATTCGGTAGTCACAAGGATTTTAGAGCGGGTGACTCAAAAGACTGACCCTTAAAATATTTTGTTTCCATCAGGTAACGGAACCAAGGGGATAGATAGTCAGGTCCAGTCAAATCAGTTTGAGCTTTATGCACCCGATAGAATGAAGTTGAAAAGATTCTGTGCTTAGCCAGGAAATTTGCATGGAGGCCTTGAGCACACCCTTATTGAGTTAGTTCACAAAAGGTTTTATTAGCTTATCGAAAAGATCGCCCGTTTTAATCTCATACTCTGTAACGTGTGAAGTGCACCTATTCGGAATGCGAGATACTTATGTGAAGTTGTCCTCACTTTTACCACTTCCCTAAGATTCTAATTTTCAGTTGATAATTTACAACCTAAAATGTCAAGTGACACAACCGACACACGGAGTATGTGATGGTTTCCACTGTTAGTTTTTGATTAATCATTCGTACTTCATAAAATCCCAAACTGTCGATGTCATGAAAAATGACAGTCAATAGAATAAACGCATAGTTTCATCGATTTAATTTCTATGTTTTCGAGATGTACTAATCTATCTGCGGCATACTCATAGTCTGTTATTGATTAGTAATGACAATTTGAATACACAATTTTGTATGCATTTTAGAAAAAAGGTTCCCATCAATCATTTGATCCCAGTTCGACATTTCACGGGATAATTAGTTCTCCTACCAAGCAAAGGTTATTGAAATTGCAATAGGATCGATCGCAAGAGCACCTGATAATTTGACATATTTCATCAAATAAACGTAATCTGTGACGATTGAGTTCCGTCGATACGGTAACACATCCCTTTAGTCACCTTAGTTAGGAACTAATCCGATGTTGATCAACTTTCTGTATTCCAACAAATGAGAAAGCGGCGCACATGGTGAATTTTCTTACACTCTAATTTACAGAACACCCCATATTTTGCTGTTCCTCAAGTGCACACCCAAGTTTGACTCACTGGCCTCCTGGATCGCAAGGAATTACACATTTTCTGGGAATAATATGTTTAGGGGCAGTAAACCAGCCCGATAGAGTTAAGCGTGAGAGTTCGCTCGATCCGGCTTGGCAGACTGACCTCAGACGTTAGCTACTGCCTTCAAGCATTTCCTTTTGTTCACATATGGCAACCAATATTGTTTTTCTACGAGTTGTCTGTGGTAGTGTTGCTATGATTCACTTGTGTTGTACAGAATGAAACCTGCTGTTTTAACAGTAAGGCACACATGTAAAGTTGGAAGCAGTGTAAGCATGTCTTTTTATTTCACGAACCTTAGTTCCTACCCTGAAAGGAGCCCAAACCCCATAGTGCATTACGAGAATTTCACCGGTGTAAAAACCGACTTTGCCACACGATACCAAACAGTGACGTTTAACACGGTCTATTTAAAATATTGGAGAATGTAGTAATTGTAGTAATGGTGGTAGTAGTATTAAGTGAATACAAAACACGAATCACGGAATACGAATCACTGATTAGCAGTCAAGAACATCACGTAAACACTGGACCACCCTGGTGCTTGCATGCAACATCCAAAATAACGGAGACGCGATGAAAAGGTCACAGAAGTAGTAGTTCGTTTATTGGAAGAGATAAGAGGGATTAAATAATATGTACAAAACAAGCACGTTGGTCATCCGGGACTCCTCCAATCGCGTTCTAGTATTTCTGCCGTTGTTCAGCTTCTGTCTGGGCCGCACGGTACTTAGTTGGTTGGTATAGTCGACCTATGGTATGTGGTCCAGAAGCTGTGGCACGCACGCGCTTTGCTGATATCACTCGTGAAGCTTGATTGATCACAGCTGTCCTAAAACTGTAACGCGTCGCTCCAGGGTATGCGTCATCTTGCAGGTTGGAACCATCACAGGGAAGTTGCTACAGTTCTTAGTTTGACCATATTTGTCTGTTCTAATTGTCATTGAAAAATCTTTCTGATTAATAAATTTAAGCTATACCAGTTTCATCCACTACCTCATGAGTGTCAACAACGAAGCTGTGATCATTTTATCTTGCAACTTAGAGAGGTGAGTTATCAACTGGAAACGGAGAACCACAAGCGTTTGTGGATACCTCTGCGGTTCTGACTAGGAATACTTATTCAAAATGAAACTCTATCTGTGACAAGGAAACGTTTTTCTCTTTTTCTGTTGAACTAACATAAATTATTCATAATTTGGATTCTCTGGGACTCTAAACCCCAAAAAACGGACCACCCATGGAAGAGAGAAATCAAATGCTGATACTGAAGATAGATGTAATTGTGTGTAAAATGCACCTTTGCCATTCGTAGTAGAATCTGGTCGAAAGGTTTGGATGGTGAAAGTCGAACGAAAATTGTAAGGTGAATTTGCTGTCCAATAACATTGACAGTGGGTCATGTTACGTGGTAATCGGAATTGTCAACTGCTTCTGAGAATATCTGTGTCACGCTCAGGAATGGCCAATTCGAAAAAAATTGCTAAGTGGCAATAACATATACTGGTAGATAGGAAAAAATAAATACGGAACATGGTCTTCCTGAAATCCTCTTTAACTGATGCATTGATTTCATGCAAACTGTCGTGGATTTTCGAAATGCAATGAAGCGAAACATTATTTTTTTCACACACTGCCACAGTATTCGCTTGAACATCAATCCAGTCCGGTTGGAGAAAGTGGTCGATCTTGACGAATCAGAACCATGAGTTGGGGTTCTCCTCTGTCTGTCTGCCCTGGTGTTTAGATACTCGCTTTCTGTACTAGGAGAAAACTGAGTTTGCACGTCAGAATATTTGCTCGGGACTTACCTCTCATCAGTATTTGCACGGGAATCAATGCAATGACCATCAGAGTCACCAAAATCATGATAGTGGCACCACGCATCACAAAAACGGAGCACAGCCCAAGAAGGTTATACATTTTGCGCAGAACCAATTTGTATTTATAAGGTATCACACAAATCAATATTCCAATCTGAATAGTGATACTCTGTAAACCGTACTAGTGCACACATGTTTGTACCACAAAAAAATGAACCATAACGTTCATATGTTTGAACTCCTAGAAAGTCGGGTGCAAATGAGACTAGTACATTCTTTCCAATTTGAAATGGATTGTTTCTTTATCTCACATAACGTGGAAACGACACAGTCATATATGTACATATCTTTTGAGGCTGTTTTCTCCGTTGAATTTTGGCAATTGATAATGTGTTTTTTGTTTGAGTTAGATTTACATTTGGGGCCGGATTGCAACAGTGTCTGGAAGTGAGTTCTCATGTTCTCAACTGGAATGTGATTTGTTTATCTTATAGGTGAAAGAGACTACATAAGGCGAAACCAGAGATGCATTTTCAAACGTGCGGATAAGCAGGGGAAAGCGATTCCGATGTTCCTGCATTTTGTGATTACCTTAGTTAGACCGCTATCAACAGTTAAACACTTCCAGTTCGCTCAAAGCGGATAATTTACTGATTGTATTATATTGATACTAATTCAATGAATGCACTCCGACGCATTTCGCACTTTAAAAAATGTAATGATTAGCAGATGGATTAAATATTCAACGGTCTTGTATTGTTCATTGAATTGATAGATCGATTATTCTATCACTCAAATTTCGAGTTTGAACAGCTGAACAGGTGTCAAGGCCATACGTCTTCAAACATACACTATGGAACTATGTGTGAAACTGAAATCTCATTGACGATAGTCGGAGTGCTTACTTGTCTAATAGAGGATATCTTGACGTAAATTGAATCACTATGTAACCGAATAATTACAGAGAACGAATGGGGATTATTCGACATACAGTTTATGCCCCAACAACAAAGTGCACTAGGAAATATTTTAGTTAGAATCATAATTTGGACATAACCAAATAGATACATGTAGTATACCTGATAGCATTTCTGTGGGAGATCCTGGAAATCCCTATGGTAAACGATTGGAAAGACGAGGATCAAAACAGGAATTGTAGTTGATGGATTTAGTTACAAGAAAATGGCCAAATATCGGTCTGATAGACTGACTGAAAGTAGTTCGCTTTTCTTCTGGAGCATGGTATATCGGTGAAAGGGACGCCGTGTGCCTCGCTTGTGTAAAAGCATAGGACATGTTTTGCCCCAGCGCATCACAGTCGAATAGAGGGAAGCAAGTGGCCAATACTGAGAAAGCACTTAGTATCGTCGCGCTGCGATTCTATTGTGATTTAGTTAGACTTCACGACGCTTCAGCTATCGGGACCGATGGAAGAGCACTGACAAAGGTAATTATAACATGCCTGAACAAAGGATACTGTCGTCAACTAACCAGCAGAAACCGTTGAGTGGAGAACGAATACGGCCTTTCGAAATATCTTTCACGTCCTTCCAGGTGACTGGATAGTTACGTGAGAGATACTAGACTGGTTATCAGCGGTCTGTGTGCAGTATACTCAGGTTTGATGAATAGCATGACTGAAAACGGATTACAAATACTGCATCCTACGCTCCGCTCAGTGTTTACCATTCGAACCGCCGATTATCGGACCACTATTGAACGATATACTTACCAGGAACTTGTCAACTGTGACGCCTGAGAAAGTAAATGGAAGTACTTGCTGTGCTCTTAACTGCAGGACAAAAGAAGTCAATGGTCTTCGAACCTATCGGGTAACGTGTTAATTACAAATGTTTTAATAATGATACCTGTGATTGAGTCGTTTTTGAGGTGACAAGCTGGACATCTACACTTTGTTGAGACATATCAACATAGACATGCTTACCTTAAGCCTACCAGGAAGTAACTATACTTTTTTGCGCTTGGTCTGCACGCAATACAGACAATTCATTGTGCGATTGAATACAGAAGTGTATATCACAATAATTTGGCTTAACTCAATGGATGGTTACAGACAACCTGTATTGTGTATGGTTTTTCTGTTTCTGGGGTGTGGGTGTGGACCCGAGGGAAACGTTTCGTCTCTCACGTCCCCCTCTCCATTCTCAAGTACAAAATCGATTAACCCAAGTTTTTCTGTGTTCGACTTGTGGTTCGGGTTTAACAGTTGTGCCTCACAAGCTGAGAGCTCAACCGCTGATTCCCAGCAGTGGTGATCACGTTACTCACTGCAGATAAGACCAACATAGGCAGAAACGACTGCTCAATGCTTGACGGTTGTGTAAAAGGTTTCAACCCATTTGCTATGCATTCAACTAGCGGGAAACAAATGAATCTATCATATATAAATGCCTAATGCCTTTGCAAATCAACTATACTAAATCAAATATACCTTTTATTCGAAAGAAGTTGAACAGCAGAAGTCTTGCTGAAATCCAGGTGTTTTAACTGATAACAAGTTCAAACCCTCTAAATTTTTGAAACCAAGTCCTGAGCTACTGGTAGGTAAAATAACGTTTCTGGTTAATGTTTGTTTTGTTAATAGATAAGCTATCGATTTTTTATTCCATCTTTGATTTCAATTCCCCTCAAATGTACACGGAGAACAGTCTTAATGTGAGCTTGCACTTGGAATGAACTCAATTTCTAAAAATGTGCGGAATAATATTTATATCCATGTTTGCTTCGTAGACAAGACAGAGCAGGTATCACTGTTGCTAGGATGAAAAGGAACAAGGTAATTTCAGATCCCATCAATTGCTACTGGAGTAGGAAGGACGAACAACACTCTGGTATGCATTTATCTTGTTCTTAAGACCACACCGAGATCTTCGACATTCTCTATCATGTTTGCCCAAAGCCCGTGGGCTTTCCCCATGTCTCTGTTTATTTTACTAGCCCGAGGGGGGTGGGGGGTCGGCTAGGGGGATTCGATGTAACTAAGGCTGGGAAGTCGAATGAGTTATCGTCGTGGCGTTTCGCATGACGGCAAACAACTGACGTTTGTAGTCGAACTAGTTGTGCGTGCGAGTGTGTGTGCGCGCTCACGGAACCCCCTCTCGGACCAGGAGTTGTTTTTATTTTCGATTACCCGTGCAAGGCGTTTACGTGCCGTCAACACATACCATGGAAAATGATAGCCACAGCAACAAACGAAACATGTCGTATAGCCATAGAGAAATTTGTAGCCAAACAATATGACGCCTTTGGTTACTGACACCGACGAACCGATAAAAACAATGTGCTTGCGCCAGTGAGAGAGAGAAGACGAGCGACAGTGACAGAAAATAAACGGTCAAGGACCGGGAACAAAACCCCCATATTCACCGGACTCAGTCGGTAGTCTTGCACATATTAACACGAAATGTTTTCTGCGGTGAGAAAAAAAGGTTCTCATTATTTATGGGAACCACGTCATTCACCTACGGGCCATGCTAAACATCAATAGTAATGAGAAACTGTGCCCCGGTATCTTTTTTGTAAGAAAGCAATGTGTACGGGGTAAAAGAGAAGTGGCGCGTGGAGGGGGAGAGAAAAGGTTAACCACTTGCAAGCCGTGATCTGCATGGACTGCCTTCACACGCACAGACGTTTAGAAATATATTCCACTAAGAATCTTCAACGAACTTAAGCTTTAAAATATGAAGCGTACACGCAGGTTAGTACGCATACATGTTTCATTGTTCTTCGACCAAAAGAAAACAAAGTAAGACAATTGTAATAACTAGATAAGTTTCCCTTTGCTTTTTGTTGTCTATGTTTAATAAAAGGATGGACTGCCTCGAAGTGTATGGGCATTGGTCAGACGTACGCCAGAGGAATAGCCTTGCCTTGACCGATAAACTAAACGATGAATTTCATTGAAATTGGAATTTATTTGTGAATCAATATACACAAGCAAAACCTCTTATTGCCTTCCGAACGGGGGACCAATTACTTTGTTTTACACTCTAGCGAGTTTTATGTTCAGCTCCAATCGATAAGTTATTCTCTTGTTTATCTATGTCCTTTCTATACCGCTTTTTCGTCTTAGAAGTGCTGAGAAGCTCACTTGTCCCAGAATTATCACTACTCAAAACTTCAAGGTTTTAAGAGAGTCTGTGGTCAATTTGATGTTACCCAGGAATGAACGGTTATTTCTTACAAACTTCCAAATAGGATACCATTGCATTTATTAACTTTACTTCACGCAGATCGACGAAGCATGAATAGCCGAAGATGTATTTGAAGCAGTTAATCTAAACCGATATATGTGGCCCATAAAAAGCCGTGTTCGGTCAGTTTAAGAAAGTACTGAAATCATTTTGAGATAAACTGATGGTTCATTTCCGCTCCAAACGGACAAGGATCCGGTTATTTTGCACCCGGCTCTTGGTAATTATGACGCCTTACGTTACTCTTGCGTTGCTTATTAGGGCATTTTGTAAACTAAGTGGATGCTTATCTTAAATCTGTTTTATGTACTATTTGACGAAAAGCATTTGTATATTGTGTTCTGTCCATTGAGTTTAGTCATTTAGTTCCACTGATCAGTCCCACCACATTCAAAATTACCGCTTCATCGGCATAAAAAGACCTCTTCATTGAGTTCCACTTGTGAAATAGCATTTACATCGTGTCTTAATCCTTTTGATAACTGTTGACCAGATTAGTTATATTACGCTTGTTTTTCTCCCGGTTTCCTGGACCTGTGAACGACGTGACTTGATCCCAGATCATAAACATACCATCTTCAAAACTGTTCCTTCTTCGTGATAGTGCTGGTTTTAGTGAACAGTTTAACAAAGTAACAGCCTGACTAATGATAAGTTTCTTCATATGCGGTCTGTAAATTATTATCTATTCATCAGTTATTGCGGCGTGGACAGACAAAATAAACTGTGTAAGTTTCAGTCAAACCTTTCGTTAGTCTCCAGAAAACATGGATACCGTATAGCAATGATAACAAGCGCAGGCGCTCTGTTCAGTTGATACCAGGAAAGTTGTGATGACGTTGTTGCATCACTTTCGCATTGTGTTCAAAACCATTCCATGTTATTCGCATCCCGCTTAAAAGACATCTATATAAAGTTACAATAACGGAGAAAACTGCTTCAAAGATAAACATTTAATATATACAATATAATACATATATAATATTGCGCTTATATAACCTTTATGCATATGCATCACAATAACCTAGTTTGCAACATCGGGTGATGTTTGGATAGACAACTCTTTCAGAATCAATACAGTGAAGAATCTTTACTATGATTCGATGTAGGTGGCTTAGATGCTACTAACCGTAACAAACGCGGCTTGAGCGTCTTTACAGATTATTTCACAAGAAGTATTATATGATCAGACAAAATTTCCCTGGAAGCGTCCAGGGCAATAGCAGAATAAACGAAGGTCAGACATATAAACTGAATAAGGAAATTAACAATTTATGTTTGCTCCACGGTACCCTTGATGTTTTTGTTTTATTTTATTGTTTTTTATGGTGCACAAGATTTCAACAGGCAGGCTCTACTGCATTTGCGCCACTGACTTCTGTTCTGGGCCATATCTCTCAGCGTCTCTAAACAAAGACAATTCTTATCCCTTTGGCCCCAAAGTGGAGGGCAATCTGCACCATCGGAAGCCAAAGCTGAAGTCAGCTTCTTCAAACCTTTACGCCGCATCTCTTCTTCCAGCCTTTTCCGGCATGTGCAAAGAGAGCACGGGAGGGTAGCCGATGGGCAGGCAAACGAAAAACTTGACCAAGACATCGGAGTTGGTGTAGAGTGTTTACTTCTTTTAGCGAGCGACTATTCACACCCAACACACACCGACGAACACGGTTATTGCTCACCTTATGTTTCCACCAGACACGAGCAATGCTCCGGCAACATCGGTGATCAAATACAGAAAGTCGATTAGCATCTTCCGCTCGGAGAAGCGAGGCCTCGTAACAGTGAAGTAAAATACTACGAACAGGCCAGGTGTACACCTTTCCACGGACAATTTTAAACGTTTAGCTAACTTTAGTAGGCTCGGGTACCGTTGCAGCGATATGGACCATAGTATTTCACTTCCAAAAGTCAATGACGACGGCAAGTTGAGTTTTGCGGAAACGTCAAAGGGGAAAATTTAAATACATGTGCTACAACAAAGCCGATTTTCTGGCATCATGGCTCAGCTTTCTCTCCCCATTATTTGGAGTTCCTAGTATCCGATTTTCGCATTTCATCCACTGTTTTTCTACGGAGTTTATTGATCACTGACTCGCTTTGAGGTGGATCCAGCGTAACAGTAGATATTTTTCGGACCACCTCTACATTTACCACATTACTGGAGCATTAGGCCCACAACTTTTTTGATGGATATATTTGCCAGAATAATACACAGTTAAACAGATGGTCCAAACCAGTACCATACGTGACGCGCAGGTCTTTTGGATTAAAGACGGTCCTGATGTATAACGGTACAACATTTAAAAAGAGAATATTTATCACTGTGAGATAGCCAGCAGTGAATGCCGATAAATCACTTGTGACGGATTTTGTTGTACACACTGCAATACTTTTCACAGTGATGAAATGGTCTCATACCACACAATGCAGTTCAAGGAGCGACCAGTTGAGAGTTGCTCCTGTCATCTACCGTGAGGTTTCGTGATGTGCATGCCATCCGAATGTTTGGTACAGTGTGGAATCAACATACACAATTTAATTGGGCACCATCAAGCAACTAAGTGGTCAATCCTCAATCGGGTCTCGAACGGCAATAGACGTTGAGGAACTAAATAGAATATTCAACAAAGTACCAACAACACGGAGACGGGACCGATCATCACCACCACTAACATCAACCACAGAAACAAAGAACCCTTTACTATTCGACTACAGGATGTCCTGAAAGAGTTGCCGACACTCATACTCAATAAATCACTCGGAACCGATAGGTTGGGTGTTACCATCTTTAAAGAACGCGCTCACACACTTTTGCCAGTGCTCACAGCTGTGTTTAACCAGTGCTTAGAAAACGAAATTATACCGGATTGTTGGAAAGCTGCCTCCATCACTCCAGTGTCTAAAAGAGGCACCTCGAAATTCCGTCCCATTGCATGTACGTCCGTTGTGTTGAAGCTTTTCGAGAAGTTACTCCTTCAAGGAATGTCATCTCAGCTGAATGTGCAGGGCCGAAACCAATTTGCGCACTGTCGCTCTCACTCCACACTTTATGCCCTAGCTTCTCTGGTTCCCTTCATTCTGTCAGCACTTGATGGAAACAAGAAAGCTGTCAGAATTTGTTTCTTGGATTACAATGACACCTTTAATTGTGTTGATAGATCTATGCTGTTAAATATTTTGTCTTCAAACGGAATATCGCAAACCTGTACTGCAGTACTCACTAATTATTTCATAAATCGATCACAGTTCAGACATTACCTTGGTCGCTGCTCCTCTTCCTTAATTTCTACATTAGGTGTATTACAGGGTGCCATTGTATCCCCGTTTTTCTTTTCCACTTCTACTTCATCTCTGCCTACTTTCCAAAAGTCGCTGCTTTTTAAATATGCGGACGATGTTGTGGCCGGAATTACCAATCCTGATGCATCTGTCACCCCCACCCTCCAACTTGGCCTTACTAACCTTGCTGAGTGGTCCGCTGAGAATAACCTATCTCTCAATCCCTCTAAATGTGTAGACATGCTGTTCTCACTTCACAGAAGGAATCGTTATGTCAATCTCCTGGAATCCTGTCGCACGCTAAGCATATACGATGACACTATTGTCCAACCCCCAAATGTCAAGTATCTTGGTGTGTTAATTGACCGAAACGCATACTGGTCTGACTAAGATTTTCTGTATTTGGAAAGGTCGGGAAACTATCATTTGATGTCCTACGACTGAAAACACTATCCGTCCCTCGCTTCTTGATTGAACGTTTTCTTCTTGCCTGTGTTTCACCCTTATGGTTGTACGGGTCCCCAGTAATCATTCCACAAATGCTCAAAAAAGACTTTAAATTGCTTTGCAGATCATTAGAAAATTTATCAAGAAATAGCGGGATTTCCCGTGAAACCATCTAGCAGTCACTTCATCATTTCCCAAAATACAAAGTCATGCTTCTCATTATTAAAAAAATCATAGATAACCCTTCCCATTCGTTACATCAAGATCTTATTAAGTGTGTATCCTCGTCTTCCACGTAGTCCCGCAATATAATTATATATTCGATCGTACGACCGCCTATCGTTCTTCTGTGGTGCCATACTTCGCCCGATTTCTTGTCAGCCCAGAACGCATCGCTTCGGAACTTAACTCAGTAACTTGTTTTCTTTTTCATTATTTACGACAATGCTGTTATAATTTTGTTCGATAATTGTTGGTTGACTGACTGCTGAATATCCACCTTTCTGAGAGCATAAAGCAAATACTTGACTTGACTGGACTTATGGTTTCGTTTTCAGTTATAGGATTTTAAATTTATGGTCGGTTTTGATTTCAAAACGACCAGGAGTTGCATTTTAGAGATTGTCATTTCGTTCACACATTTCATGAGCAAACTAAATTAGTATTGATTCATTTATTTTCAAGCCGTGTGAATGCAATCTGACATCTCTTCTGAGTGGAAATCGTTCTACAGTGACATGGACGATGTGCATAAGTTTGTGATACGGACTACCAGATAATGAAAGGCATTATTTTCCTCTCCAATAATTCATTTTCATTTTTCATACTTCGACATTCCGGTTAACGGAAATTAGTACATTTTGATTCAAAAACAGAATGAATAAATGTAGTCGGGCTATGTAACTTTTCTCTGGAAGCATTACTTGGGATACTAGTGCTGAGTTGCTCAAGACACGATGCTCGCAACAAGCTCGCCAAGATGGGTTGTGCTATATCGCGTTTGTTGAAAATGAGCTGACCGGTGGTCGACAGGGCGCAGGCTTGCTTTCTGCTTATAGGGCCTGGGGTCGAGCCCCAGCGGGGTCCGTAGGTTCCCACTGTTGATGAGTTCCAACCAGGTTGAAACAACTATATATAGCTTTGTAGATTTACGGTTCCCGCCTCATTTGACCATAACATTCAATAGATAACGACAATTCAATAAATCAAACTTGTCTCTATGAACAATTGTGGCAATGCGAGGCTTTTTCGCTACACTGCTAAGAAATAATTGCTTGCTAAAAGCGGAAAATAATTATTACTATCGGCAACTACTTTTCCCACACACTATCTCCAATCAACTTCGAACAGCTACTGGGCGTGGTTCGTTGAACTGTCACGATACGATCTCCCTCGTGCGCGCACACGCGCATGCGCACAAAATGCGTACATGAAGCACTTATCATTGCAATCACTGCGCAATTTGCCCCGACCGAAGCACTAATATAGCCCAGTTGCGTATACTTGCGCCCGTCGAATATTTGCGAATTGCTTTTTTAAGCAGTTCAGACAGAGAGAGAGAGCAAAGCCTAAGCGCACGGACCATAAGTTGGAACTTTCTGAGAAAATTAAAGTCCTTAATGAATAGTGATGCGATAGGAGCATTTGCGATTCCCGAGGGAACTGTTAACTTAGAGCTATGATTGTTTTGTTTAGGGAGGGTATATCCTTGTCATCACTTTTGAAAGAATTCACATTACGGCAAATAGTTGGCTCAAATTGATGGCAATGCTTGGTTCGTCCAGACTAGTAATGGCATCTACTTCAATGTAGGATTTCTGACTTTCTCATTGCATGAACACGTGCGTTTAGCATGGCGGTTTTGTACCCAAATATACGAAAATAAAACAGCACAGAATATTACATTAGTTTTTGACAAAAGAGGACCCAATATTGTCTAATTATTTAATTATATCAAGCATGATTGCAAAGTAAACTGCATACTCAGATGAGATGAATAAACGTCCAGTTCACCGATCTTTACAAGCAACTCTAAATGCGTTCAGCCATATATATGTCGATATAATGTCACACTATAATCTCATTTTCAACACCAGGCAAAGTTGTTTCGACAGCTCTTTCAGAACCAATTCAGTTATAAATCAGTAATATGATTCGATATTTTGTGTGTGGGTTAGATGCTACTAACCACAACAAACGCGAGTTGAGCGTTTTTAATGAATATTTTAAAATAAATAGTTTATGGATGACTGGACAAAATTTCTCCTGAAGAACACGATCGGTTTCGCGGTTCTTGCCGCTCGTTAGGCATGCGTATCCGGTAGTCTTTTGTTTTGTCGTTCATATACTTGTATCAAGGACGTGTATTTTCGCTACACTAACCTCATTTGCAACACCGGGTAAATTCGTTTGGACAGCCTTTTCAGAACCATTCCATTTCTGAATCAACACTACAAACATCGAATCATAATATGCATTCATCAATTGAATAGATCTGAAAGAGCTGTCCAAAAGAATTTGCTCGATGTTGCAGATGAGGTTATTTTGAGAAATATATATATATATATATGATAAAAGCAATTTAACCATCTGTGATCGCGTACTCAACCCCTGTCACTATCACGAGCGGCAAGAACCCTGAAACCGGTCACTTGCTTTTGGGGACATTTGTAGAGTCATTCATTCACTATTTGTTGTAATATATGCATACGTATAGATGAACTCAGGTTACCCGTAAACCCATTCACTAATGACTACACATACGGACAAAACATGTTTCTACCTCCTAATCCAGACACCACTGTGCCGTTTTGAAGCGTTGGAACAGTTCGACGTATATGCGTAAACGATAGAAAGCATAAGGATGGAGTTAGCAACACGCGCCCGCGCTCCGTCGACGGTAGGGACTGGAAACGTTTCTACTTTCTCTTTGAGCCATGCGAAGATTTCTCCTCGAGTATCACTAGCTCGAAAAAATTATTGTTTCCATAGGAATGTGAACATAAAGGAAATAAACGTGCTGTATCGCAATGACCTTTCGTTCAAATGTGAAAACTGTGAGAATTAGGGTGAGCGGTTTTAGTGTAAGAGGGTTACTTTGAACTGGGTCGACACTTAAGATCATCTAGCAAATGGATGGTCAACTGCTGGTTGAATATATTACTGTGGCTAAATACTACTCGGTTGTGAACAGTGAGCTTCGCACTCAAATTTTCAATATGAGAATGCGGATCCTGCAGAAAAACGTCATTGTGTCAGAGGGTTCCCGGATTTCTCAGCAGTACCAACTTTATTAAGGGATCGTCTCTATCCTTTGACGGACTTATTTGTGGGTGCTTGAATAATGCTGTGTAGAATTCTGGCTACTTCAGTATGCTGCAAGATTGATGAAAAATGCGTTTCTAAACCTTAAGATTTCGTAGACGACTTAAAAGTAAAAATAAGATCCTGTGTCACAAGACTAGATAGAGAAATTAAGCCACATCATGAAGTCAAATCCTAACGACAGAAAGAAGTAAGAATTTAATGATTCTCAATAAGAACTATGAAGGTTTCATCTGTTGAAACATAGTATGAAGCTTTGACAATCAATGAACTCATGCGTGAGAATTGGGAACAACTTCTATTCCCATGTGTGCGTTTCTAGCAAGTATGTGTTGCAGTGATTCATGTCATATTGATTGATTCAAACACATTTTTGTCATGTGACTACGTTTAAATAAATCGAGTGCTTGGAAACAACTTTAGTCTACTGATATGAAACTTGTTTCAGTATCCTGACTGCACGCTCCGCATCTTCGTTCACAATCACGCTACTTTTATTTGCGATTTTGAAACGAGATTTTCCATACTGGTTGGACGCCACACTCAATGAAATTTTGTGATTTTCTCTAACATGGCCAGTTGCCAAGCGACAAACTGATGCGAGTGTGGTAACTGGAAGGACGTTGTACCCAAATGTAAGCTCAGTCAGATTGTCCACTCACATAGAATCGCTTTCTCCTGGAGTATTAGGATCCACCTTGCACAGAGTCAAACAATATTAAATGTCCTACCTATATAAATGTAAATGACCAGTTGGTAGATGTATCGAAAGGTAGCTTGTTTCGGTTATTAGATTCAATTTCAAAAAGCATTCTTACGTTAATTTAGTAACAACTAAAATCGCACGATATTGTGTGCACACAATATGTGAGATTTCATTCAAATTACGAACTTGTATCAAACTTCAAAATTTTCCTTCTGCTCTACTTGTTTGTAACAAACGTATTTATCCTTCGGCATCCTATTGATCTTATTGTCATCGTTTTTCTCAACTCTGATGACAAGTCACAGTTGAGAAATTCTCTTTGTTATTCTTGTCGTCATATGATTTGTCGGTCGCAGAGCAAAGTACCACTCTTTAAGTGATATATCCGGTGATGTTTCAGTTTAATTCGGATATCTGTTCAGAAATGACACCCACACACGCGCATAAAATAACCAACACTAATTGGTGCTTATGAACACTTGAATGGTTAATCCAAATTTAACTCTTCAAATAAGATTGCACAAGGTTTACTTTGTTGGCCGCGTAGCTCAGAGAAACGATTTTCCAATAACAATCGGGAAGTTCATGGTTTGAGCTCCACTAGGGGCGGAAAAGTACGCACTGCGGACGGACCTCTAACAGGACGAGACAATTACCAGCTGCCAGTTATTAGTGAGCACAAACATTTACAAGTTTCAATTCACCCTACGAAGAATCGGACATATATGGTTTTCCGCTTGACACTGGTAAAAAAGCATGCTGAATATTGTGCACAATACTAATGTGCCTACTCCTATGGTACAACATATTTCAAAGGATAACTCACGATCTATTCTGTAGAGGAAAGCGATTATAATGCGTTTTGCCCAGGAAATGTAATCAGAAAGATTTGATTCACAAAATCGTGTGAAAGAAACCATCCCATGGTAANCTGATAAAAAAGTTTGCAAAACTAAATTACGATCGGGTTCTGACATTTTCAATGCTAATATGCTAGTGTTTGTGGTTTTTTGAGGCTCATGTTTTGATGTGACAGAAACTTTGTCAACCACTTCGGCAGTTATCTATCGCTCAATCCACCATAAACATTAACCAAGTGTAGCACAAACAGTCGTAACCCAGTTTCGTATACAGATACTGATCAAACTCGTGCAACACGACTCCCATTTTGGAAAAACATGTCAGTTTCTAATATCATATGTGTGTTTGGATAAGTTTGGGGAAGTCTATTTATTTCGATATTTGTCTCCCAATGCAATGCTCTTAGTTCTCTTTTATCATCACTTGAATTGGTGTCACTTTGTGTGTAGCGATAAAATTTGTAGTAGTTCAAAAGTGACAGTTCCGAACCGAAAAACCGTTTATGAAAAGTAACATCGAAGTTCATTCCTTCTAAAAAAATGATTGCTGTTTCACGAAGGTATTCATTTTGGTCAGCACATGCATTCCAAGTGGATTTTTAGCTCGAAGCATAGTAAATGAGCTGAATAATGAAACTTTTAATGCCTAAATAATTGACAAATCAGTTGGGTACAAACTACTCAAGCAAAATCTCTCATTATAATTTATCATCTAAAATTGACATTCAAAAATTGACCTTGAGGTAGGCTGCTCGTCTTATATTATCACCGTAACCCAATCGGATGCAAAAATTGTTTCTGACTTATATTTGAAACCGAGAAGCAAATTATTCGAGGGACACATATATGTGATGACTCAGTTTTGACTTGTGCAAGTGTTTTGACTCGAACTTAAACGAAATTTATTGCATGGTCAACGGAATTTCACCGTCAAGACGTAAACCAAAAGGGAGAAAAACGGATAACATTGAAGCGGGAGGATGATCAACTACAGCCAAACTGGAGAATATTTGCACAAAACCAATATGGAAGATGGGCCGGACGAATTGGCGGCAATTTTCCCAAGCAACCACTTCGAAAGTGGAGACTCAATTTTTACTGCAGCTGAGGTGACCTTAAATGAAGCCGGTCTTGAACGCCCAACAAAGCAGAGCACATATTGATTCTATCAACAAATTCAAATCGCGTCTCCCGTCCATGTAGCGCTAGGTTTATTTCACTTGTGGTTAGCGAGTAACACAGCAGGCTCAGAGAGTCCATCTGCTGACTTAGTTTAACAATAGATTTCGCTGCGCCTCTCAAAAGAAGTAAATATCCAACTCACCTAATGATTTAGAGGGGAAGCAATTACTGAGCCCCTTGTTGTTTGTCTTCCGTAGGTGCGATTACATTCGTATCACGCAATTTGCTTCACTGATGAGGCAATTGTACGGTAATTGTCACTCTCGAAACGCAATTGTATGTCATATTTTTTTCCCAGATAAAGGCGAGTACATCGTCTCGCTCCATGTTGGTCGTAGAAAACGTTGAAACCTCATTAGATGTTGATTTTTTCATATTTATGCTGTTTGTGGATGGGTCAATTCCGATGTCCAAATTATTCAGTTACTGCTCACCATTTGGGATTCAAATGTAATAGAAAACATTTCCGTGTTATAAATGCGGGTAGGTTAGCCACCTCTACAGTGATCGTCAGTGGCCAAGGCGCCGCATATATTAGAGAGAAATGGCAAATGCTTTTTATAGTCAATTTGGTCGACCCCATGCGAAAACGACAGTCTGTATATAAGAACCAGTACAAAATAGACAAAATGAAAGTGCGATGTTTAAGTCAAACATATGAATAGTTTTCATGAATTTATTCCAAACATCATTCCAAACATTTATTTTTACCCACGCTTTGTCAGTTGCTGTAATTATTGGTACTTTTTCTACTGAAGCACCAGCAAACGTCAAATAAAGGAAATAAAAGAATCATTAGATTTTACCACCAATATGTTGCATCTAATGCGGGGCAATATCACATTCATCCGCCCGTGGCTGAGGCTCGAAGCTCTACGTGCAGGAGGAACAAATGGGATGAAAGTGGCAGAGTGCTGTTGCACGAGTTTGATCAATACCTGTTTATATATTTTGACGTATTTGATCATTCAGTGATCTGTACAGATCTCTTTTCTTACTGTTTTTCACTCCCGCTAACTCAGTAACTAGAGTGCTGGTTGTGTTGCATCAGTAAACACAAGTTTAAGTTTTGTGCCAGAACTCTGAAATAGTCGTACAGAATCTTTTATTTTTTGTTGAATTGCCGCTTATTCAAACCTCTGTGGGAAAGAGTTGTTTCATTTTGTGTGCATTGCTCAGACCTTTTTGTTATTCCCCTTAATACTTCATTTTTAAATAATATGTGGATGAATAAACCAACAATTTGATGAATAATTTCGAAGACTGCTACTCGAAATCAGTTTGTAAAATTTAAAGGCTGGCTGCGTGCTTAAAAGGAGCGTTGAACGTGAGGCCTTTTGTTGATTGGATTTCTCATGTAGCTAACAACACGGAAGAGCTTGTTGCGCATCACGGACACTTCTATTGGTGGACCGTAGACTACAACATGTGCTGATAACGAACCGCTAACCGATGAAATCAATGACAATGCAATAGTAAAGCGACAGCGTTTGTAAACAAAGATGTACAGGTTGTGTACAGGTTATAGTAAGGCTCACCAACAATCAGAACAGGAAACGTAGTTATAGACTGGTTTTATCCTGTGAAGAAGAACTAGTACATTCGCGATTGTGCTCTATCATTTTTAACAAAACCGAGTTCAAGAATGATGAACTCAAAGTCAAGAAAAATGAAGAAACACCTTAATGTTATTGATGGTTTGTTTTCAGTTCATAAATGCTTCATATGATATTTACTTGTGAACAATGGAATGTGAGACAAGGGGTTTGTTCGTACAACTAACTCCCTAACAATATTTACACAATAATACAAAGAATTAAAAAAGTAGAAATAAAGGATGTGTACGTAAGAATGTTCAGTGTGTTGTTTGATGTGACCACTTGGGTCAAGTGACAAGTCATGTTGTGCTTTGGTCTCCAAACCACGCCAAGGCAGTTGAAGAACTTGAACCGGTCTTTTTGGGGCACACAGGTTGGGGCCTAGTAAGCGAATGGCCATAACCTCGGTCACGGCCAGTCTCCGAACTCGGACCGACCTCGATTGATTGAGTGGAAATGCGATGGACAACATTGAAAGCTTTCTCTGGTCCGATCTTGTGTCGGGTGCCGACGACAGAACTCATGATCTGGGTTGAGATACAGCCGATTTTACCTTGGTGTAAGCATCCCGGCTGGTACTCCTTAACGCGTTCGGACAAACGCCATACCGTATGACTTATGTAAAATTCCCCACAGATACAGCTAACTCAATTCCGTCGTGGGACTATTCAAATTATAAATAATACAATATAATAAATAATAATAGAAATAATAATATAATCAGACGATAGGAAACGAGTAGGGTAAAACCATCACCGTATCACGCTTCTTTGAAGTAAAAATTTGAAAGTAAATTGGTCAATTTTTGCTCATATCAACCTGATATAATTCATATTTGGAACGAGATAACATAAGCAAGTTAGCATGTTTATACATCCGATAAATTAGTTTCACTTTAAACCTGCAGTATTGTGGATTATGCAGTACGTGGAGTGCATCAAATGTCTGAAGAATTAGGTAGGTGTTTGACAATAGGTAAACGTTTTACGCGGCAACCCACCTCATCTCGGTGAAAGTCATTGTCGACTAACACTCTGTTTGGTGGTGAACAGTCACCAAATAGACATTCTATTGAATACCATAAATGTATCATCGCTGCATGAATCTATGACTACCAGTGTTGAAAATAAACCACAACTTATTCTCGCCGCATCTCATTACTCATATCAGTGTGCTCAATAATGAGTCAAAACAAAAACCTCATGTACAGTTGATTCGTCCAGATTTAAAAAACAACACGATTGATCCTTTTTCGTTTAGAAAGATAGAAGCGGGACAACACCGCCCGGGAGGAATTGCAGTCATCCCTCAAATGCATTTTCGTTTCACCACCTTTAACTGGTTCCTATTATTTATTGGAAATCGATAATCATTCGGTTTAAAATCCTCTGACATTCCCTAATAGTATGGCATCCACACTCATATGATCAGTTAAAAGAGTTTGAATTTTCGCGAATCACATTTACGTTGTGATTATTGTGTTCTGACTCTAACTTGCAACCGAATATGCTATGTGAAGTTTGAAATAGTTTTTTAAGTAAACGAGTTGGTGGACCAGCAACTGTGTTCGGATATTCCTAGTTATGTTGATACATACCATATAGTGGACAAATGCTTACAGAAGGACAGCCTTTGGCTCAATTAAAGGTTTGCCAAGTGTTTTTTTTACTCCGACCGAAATTGCTTTGATGTATTTTTATTTAAGAAGAATGTTGTGAATCCAATTTCTTCTGCTATACAGATTGAATAAATTCTTTGAAACTGTCTGTAAAATCATTTGATCAATATTGATTGTGCATTTTCCGTAGGAGACTACTGGTTTGGCGGATGCAATACACATAGAGGAGCTCATATTCTTCCGCTTACACTTGAATACTACATTGATGCGGAAATCCGTGCGGCTAGTTTTTTTCTTCTTTGACGGTGTATTGTGTAGCATGCGGTTGCTTCTGTATTCCTCCGTCACACTCCGGTTTGCTTGTTTTTCAACTGAACTCAACTCTTCTGCCATCCCATCTTCGGGTTATTCTTCAATAGTTCCTTACACAAACGGCCGGTTAACCATGATAAGGGATTTTTTCGTTATCGTTTCTCCAAAAAGTGAAAAGCTCTGAAACTTACTTCTGTTTCTCTTTCTGTTTCTTTAACTAACAGGAATCGTACTGGAATGGAATATGAAGCTCTATCCTCTTGCTCATACAACTGCGTTCAATTAACCGGGAAAGTTAAACGGTGGGATATGATCTATGCTGGCCTATTCCAGTCACCAGCGTCGTGTTTGTTCATGTGAATAACTGAAACAACTGCATTGCCAGATAAATGAAGCCGATCCGGGATTCATTAAAGAAAGTTCTGGGAACGCAGTGAGGATGTCTTTGCAGACACAAAAATAACAACTTCCAAACGGTAGCACACGAACAATTGGGACCGAGAAAATGAATTTAAACGATAGCGTCGTTCCATTTGTTTTGCTTTGGCCAGTAGACAAACTTGACGATGCGCAAGTACACACAGAGCGATCGATCAGCTAGACACAGCGCATTAATTGATGTCCTCTTCCCAACCACCCGGAATCGTTGTTGAACACTTTTGCTGGTGGACGAGTACTTGAGAATAGCGATCATGTCGAATAGATGGACAATCCAAAGATTTTAGCCCACCACCGCCTCCGTCAGTTTATAATTTAAGGAACTAAGTGTTTTTCAAATTACAGGCTGATTTCCTATGCGTTTGGAGAACACATTCAGAGCTCAATCGATGTCACCAACCAGACGTATTTGCGGGCCTGTTTGCTTTGCGGCAATCCAAGGTATATAAATAGTATGGGGGACAGTAGACTTACACAATAGCTATGTTTCATCAGTCACGTGACGGATGAAATACCAGATCGTCTGGAGAACGTAAAATCCAATCATCAATGACAAAAATATTAATTTCTACTTCCACAGTGGTGATCTTAGACCCGTGAAAGGATATCTAATCTCATTTCATTTGACGTGTGGGAATCAGTTGATGCGAACGCTGAGCAAGAAAAACAAAAGGTAAGTTAGGTCAAAAGTACACTTTATTCGTCCATTGTGGACAGAATTTTAAATGCTAAATATTTTATCACTTTCGAATTGACACACATGCTGTTAGAAAGAATTTAAAGATATAACGAATGATAAATAGATAAAAACGGCGAGCACCGGTAAGCAGAGAAAATTGCAGTATTAAAATGTACATGAGATTAAGTATTAGTTCGTTTGGTATCCGTTCCCTGGAAATCAACTGACGAGAAAGGTAAGGTACAATGAAAGGCTGAAATTTATTTCGGGTGACAGAAATGGAAATAGGGCGAGGGACGGTTGAGTGTAAAGGAAATGGTGCACCAGACAAGATAGAGTCACACAGACGATCACATGCCTAAAGGTGTTGATTGAAATTGCATTAGATCAGCGCCTCATAAGATACAGCTCCATATCTAGATACACTCTTCAGAGTGTCTGATCAACATGAAATCCTTAGACAATAGTCTGGGCAAGATAACAGGGGAGCATTAGGTCCAATGGCACAAAACACTAGAGAAAATAAATTTAGAAATGACGTATAATGGCATCTTCAGATGTTGAAGACGTGAAATGTTCGTTTTACATTTTACGATAAGCTCCTGGCAATCTCAAGTCAAGTCAAGGAATGGCTTTATACACCCCGAGATGTGGATATTCAGCAACCACACAACCACAGTTGACCTTGTTCAATATTCCACAGCCCTGTGATCCAAGCTTCTAAATCTGCTACCCTCCTTTAACTTACATGGAAGATGTACTTGATTCCATTCAGCTCAGTGATATACGTCAGTGGCGAATTCACAAATGGATGGCGAAAGAATTCGCTTGAACGTTTGGATCTTTGGAAAAGGTGCCACTGAAAAAAGTCTGGTTTAAAATTAGCCTATTCCTAAAATTTCCAATGAGTGGGTCCCACAGTGAAGAGTTCAACTTCAACATCAGAGATGATTTCGGAATTTCGTAATTAAAGATGTGGAAACTTATGAAACACATCTGTTGTTGCCAAAAGCTATCCGGCCATCATACGGATGTCGACATCTGAAACAAGCATCATCGTTTGTTTTCATTTCTTTTGATTGTGGAACGTATCAATGAAAAAAATTATAAAAGCAATGAGATTTTATTCATTTGGAAAATGCAACATAACTGTAGTTCCCCGTATCTACTATAGGTAATGCACGTCACGGAGCAAATAAAACCTGAATACCAGTTAACTCATTAACAAAATGAGAAGTCGTAGAGAGCTTGACTAGTTGGCCTAAATCTTCCTTCGAATAAAGAGCAGCCAAACCAACTATTTGGACCTTTCCACATCATAAGTATTTTGCAAAACTCCGCTATTTGGCTTGCTTTTGTGTGCGTCAAATTATGAATTTTACACACTCAACCCTATTGCCTTAAGACAAGCATTCATAGTTAGTGAACCAGGCAGTGATAGGAATCAGAATAATAGTGAATACCAAAGACCAAATGAGCCTGAGTCGTAATAATGTATGTAAATATGCGTACGCCCCATTAACGACAGAACAAAGGAAGGGCTGGGTGACGACAATGTGCTTCTTTCGAATTCGGATCGGATTGCATGAAACGTAATTAGTGATTCATCAGCCTTTTCACAAAATCAGCTTCCAATATTGGTGACCTGGATGGGTCTAATAACAGTTTGATGTTTACCGCAATCACAGTTATGGTATTCGAACAGGAAGCATATCATTAACGTTCGAATATTCATTACAGTAAGTTTTACTCCTTTTGGTAGAAATCAGTGTAACATCATTACCTTCTCTTGTTCAGTTTATTCTTTGTCCTAATATTTACTGGATTAATTGCATTATGGCAACATGCTGTGGTTCGTCTGATCTTCAGATGTCGAGGGTGGTAAAGGACATCTCGATGTACCACTGTGAATGGGGCTAGATTATGAAGAAAAAAGTCTGTCTACTGCTAACAAATTGCTATGTGCACATTCATATGGAAGTGGATGTAATGACGTCTTAATATACTGAAAGTCATATCACTCATGCAGCTTAAATGATTGGATAACATTTCATCGAATTAACGAACAAAACATTGTTGAGCGGACAATAACTCCGACACATGTCATGGAAAACTGGTTTATAATTTGACACAAATGCCTAATAGTAGTGTCTTGGTTTAACTGTTCCTACAGAGTGACCGCCCGGTAGAATTCAATTTCAAACGAAATCGTCAATTTAATCGTCCAATCCCAGAGTATGGTTTACATGTTGAAGTGAGTTTGGTGGACGAACAGAAATTTGAAAATAAGTTTGATCGACCGCAAGAAATGGAGGAAGCTTAGATACGGACTAAACGATAGAAATCCGTTTTCCGTGCACTGTATTCATGCCAGATACTTTTTAATTATTAACTGCACATTTATGCCAATAATGGAAGGCGCCAGGGAAAACTATCATCAATGAATTGCGTTACGTACTGTCCTAAGGCCGGTAATTAAACTCTGTACTATCACAAACCTATAAAAGGTGTGGTGCGATATTTAATTAAAGGATGGGGTTTCTTTTAAACTTACAGGTAATCTTGAAAACGAAGTAGAGCGGTTTCCGGTATGCCTTGAACACCACGGTGAACATCTCCATTTATACTTAAATCTGTCCTGCGAAAGTATACAACCAAATTGCTGCTGCTTGATGATGCATGGGACTGATTACGGATCCGTTCGGGCAAGCTTGCCCCCCCCCATACACATGATTTAACTGAAAACCGTGCTCACATTCAGATAAAGAGAGAGATACAGGTTCATTTTTTAGGAGTAGCTACTAAATCAAATGATTTTTGGATAAACCGTCAAGTTCTGCTGTATCTGATAACGATTACTTTGTTCATCGATCCTGAACGGAAAGGATGCATGCACTGATACGTTTGTTAGGATTCCAGTTACTCAAATTTTTATCATGAGATTTTATCGTTATTCTACCAGGCATACACCAGTTAGGAATTTTCTGTTCACTCTCAATAATGAAACAAACCGTGGTAATTTCAGACAGCTTTTCATTGCACTCCTAGCCAGACAGATTGCTGCTGATTGCACACTCAATGTTTCACTTTTTCGGCTGCTCAAAGTGTGTGACATGTGAGAAACTTGGGTGCTTCTTTCTTCTGTTATCATGCAAATAGATAAAGAGTAGTATTTTGCATTTTGATGTATCAGTAAAGTTGCGGTTGTCTAGTGTTTCGTTCCTGATGAGACGTTATACAAAATAACTTGAGGACTTGTCAAGGTAGATTGTACGATCATTTTATTTCAGTCACAAGCTACCACCAATAAGAAGGGTAATTAAACAATGTTATCCAATAAAGGAGATCAGAAGAGAAACACCTGAAAAGGGAACAAAGTTATAACGAAAACTATGGGTCCAAAACCATTTCCCAAAAAACAGAATTGTACGACACGATAGTGGTAACCAACTTCAATTTTGTTTGCAACCAAACGTTAATTTTCGTCATTCGTTTGTGTCAAAAGTCATTTTATTGAATAGTGTTGTGGGTTGAATATGAGCTGGGGTAATTTTACATCAAAATTCACCAATGCAGTCGCAAAATCCTTCTATTTTGAGCAATGCATCTTCTGTTGATGCAAATTACTCTACTCTAGTTCCAGAAGAACAATAAAGAATCTATTACTTTTGCAATGAAAGAAAAAGGAATTATTTGTTTGATAAATTTTATTACTGAAAACCGCAACAGTTAAAAATGAGACAGGTTCATTAACGCGCTAATCATGTTTCATCTCTGATACAAACATTGCAACCATGCTCTTGCAACATTTTTTCTGGCTTTCAATTCCATCGGTGTGTAATATCTCATTAGTTTGACCAGGATCACAGAGCTCTTTACAAATAGAACACCAAACTGTGAACATGCCTGTTTTCAGTGATTTGTAGTCGTGCAATATTCGCCATATATATATATATATATATATATATCTAAAACAAAACCTTGTCTTGACAAAGGGTAAGTTAACATCATACATTATTAAGGGTTGCTTTTCTCTTCGGACCGTGTATGGGATTTTCGATGATCACACAACGATTTTATGAGAGAAATGGAGGATTTCGTTTGATTTTGTTATTAATTCATTGTTTAAACGAGAAGTAAGCTGAAAAGATAGAAGTTATTGGACAGCTGTCTCATCAGCAGTGCGAATTTATCGACGCATGTCGAAAGGAAACCCGGAACCTGACACACAGAGTGCAATCATACTACCTACTCGGAGACCGGAGAGCTGATCATACCGTTTCTCGTTTTGAATAAGCACGATATGGCACCATACATCTGTGCGAGATTGTGGCGGGCAGCGTGCCTCGCCCATCTCAGCACTTGCTTCCGGGGATCCGACTCGGTTGGATACTTTCTCACTCTGACTACTTGTTGTATTTGAGCCCTAATTCGGTCGATGGATTCGCATTGCTGCTGTTAAGACCCAAAGCAACTATCCAAAGCTTTCTATATTTTCAGCTGACGTCTCATTTAAATGACAAATTCGTCACAATTTTTGTTCGGTTATTGAACCTTTAGTGCTTCTGAATTTTGGATTCATAGTGCGCGTACTACCACATACTCAAACAATTTCATCCCATATGTTGCGCATAAATTCCTAAGTTGAATAACTATCGCTACTGGTTTAGCAAATCACATGTATTTGTTTTCCAATCAGTAAACCTTTAATATACATATTCTGTTCACTGCACCCTGTCGAAAATGCTACAAATGGACCCTATCGGGTGCATGAAGCTTGACTTGACTTGGTTTTACCACATTAGCTCTCCAATCCACGTGAAATGCGCATTATGATGTCCTTTATTCCTCGAGGAGGTGCGTGCACATGTCAGTCTGTCGGGCTGCATGTGTATACAGTTTCGTTATACGGTCATAGCGCAGGTATAAATGGGCAATTTCTATTTGTGCAAAGCTACTTCTAAAGTCCGTGAATATCCAGTGTGTAAGGCGTCAGATGGATGACATCTCGAGTGATTTATTCCACACCAAACTTGAGACAGTAAGTCAAACATTTCCAACGCTTCCAGGAAAATCCAAAGCTGTTGCAATGCTTTGATGCAGCATTGCATTCAACAAATTTACCCATGGAATTTTCTGGATATCTGGGCTTATCACCAGCAAAAACGGACAGAATGATTTCTGAATAAATGCGCACGTCCTCAAAAGAACACAGTTTGCTTCTGTGCTCTTCCCGTTCGTTAGTACCATCTGTGTAGCACCAACCACCTCCTATACTTTAGTCCGTCAGCTCTAGAGCAACTGCGTTGCTTTTTGTAATATTACTATATTGAGAATACGAAAGAGTTAAGAGATTTGCTCAAAAGTAATTTGTTTTTGAATGAATTCATCGTATCGGGTTGCGTTGACTGAACTGTGTAACCAGGTATGGACATATTTTAATCTGGAAACTATAAGAAAAGCACTTAAAGTCTTTGTAAAGGAAGACAGAAAATAGAAGGTGCACCAGAAAAATCAGCCCATAAAATGAATCCTCAGCTCAGTAGCAACTTGGTCCTTGTCGGTCAGGCTATGAGCATATTCAGAGAGAGGGTATTGCTATGATTATCCATCCCAGCGGGACCCGACTGCGGACAGACCCGAGTTGAAGAGCGGTTAAGCAGTAATTGTGACAAAATTATCGCCTCGGAAGATCTATGGTCCAATCCTACCACCAACACCGCTTGTATTCCTTCTCCTCCATGTTGCATCCTGGCCCTTAAGTTTGCACTTTCCCCTTACTGAAAATTGCGTATCATTACGTATCCAATAAAAAAATAGTTATGAAATAAATGATAATACATAATCATGATCAATCATATGAACGATAATTTGGGCTATGTCTGAGCCCCCATGGAGCCTGGCTCACCACGAAAATGAAGACGAAGGTTGCACAATTTACCGATAAGACAGGACTGAAATATTACCGATGATGGCTAAGCTTCGACAGCGAGCAGTGAATACCTTTTCAAGTCCTTCTTGAATAGAAATGCAGCCAAGTTATCGCATAAGCTCAGGAACCTACAGCAGATGTGAGAAGAAACATTTGACTGGTATGATCAAGTAGAGCGAACAGATAGCAAATTGCACTCTACCAGAATCATTAAATAATGGCAAGGTAAATCCCTACCTAACTCACTACTTTGTTTTTTACAATAAAGTAATCTTACCATCGTGTAGAAGAGATTATCCATGGATCGAGTAGAAGTGAGAAGATTAATTATGAAATGTACAGTAAATAGGTTTCGCAGAAAGATTCAGCGATTTGGTGATTGGATGGACGACAGAAGACCCCTCGTCCTCAGCGCTACTTCACGTTTTATGCTAACTGATGATCATAGATCGAATTGTGTGTCAAAGAAGACTGTTAAATTACCGCGTTCCTGGAAGAAATGAAGGAACTAGCAGGCCAAATTATAAATGATATACTGCGGGTATAGTTTGGAGGCACACAGACAAATATTCACTCAGTGGCGATGGAGCACGTTTGGAAAGATTTACTGGTGAGAACCGTCATCACTATAGAACGACTGCATGGAAGCAGTGGGGTGGTGATATTCAAGGACATTTCGAGAAGAACAACAATATGGAATGATCTTTTCAGTTTCGATTGAAAGCCAAAGAAATAAAAATGTTTGTCTTGATCGAAAGAAGACGATAGTCACTTGCAAAAACAATAGACTTCCAACTAAGGATAAAACTTCCTCTTGTTAGATATGAACTTCTTTCAGTCACATAGACCGATTGCATTCAAAGGAATATGGAAGCACGATTTCTATCACAAAAAATAATAAATAAGCATTCCATCAACAAAGAAACCATGAATTGATTGAAGCAATCTCAAACAGTGGAAAGAACCAGTTAGAAATAACAGTGTAACAAAAGAACAAAACCTTCGGTCATCGTTCTACACGAAGACAGTCAATACCTTTAAAAGAATACGTAAAAAGCAATGGGGACTCGCTACATCATAAAATATACAGAAATGTGACAACTGAATTGCCCATCTTCTTCTGGCAGGTTTCTCGAGCCTTTTACAAGAACAAGCGAATCCTGCGCTTAAACGAGATTAGTGCACTCGAAGCACGCAATAATTGCATTCCATGCGGGTGGCTAACACACCGCACAACTCTGTTAAGGTCTAAGAAAAGCACAAAAAGACTGAACAGTTCCGCAGATCAAACAGAACAGTCATTTTGCAAGTGTGACAAATGGGACACTCGCATTTAGTTTATCTGCCGTTTCTCATTCTACTCCACTGACAGATAGATCGAGGTCTGAGCTGTAACAAATACATTCACCACGTATGAAATTCCTGACGACATTATTGAATAACAAAGTAACTTTAATGCGGTGGTGAGGCTAGAATCCTAAAGCCGTTAGTCTAAATCCGTACTATTGACGGTAATCAAAAATGTACTGTATGTTGCCTAGGGTATTATAAACCACTCATCCTACATTTGTTTTTCAAGATGGGCAGCTTTATTCACTCAACTTATTTCGTTTCTACTGACTTTATCAAACCGCTGACAATCAGGTAAAATCTGTCGAAAGAACAATAATTGCAGTGGTTAAATCATTCGTGTTTTATTTTAATTAGCAAATCGTGCGCTGGGTAAGAAACCCAGTGCATGGAGCCATCATATCAGTCCTCAAGGTTCTCGACTCCAGCCAAAACACCAACGAACCACTGACGACCAGGTTGCGGTCAGTCTAAGGGTGCGTGGAAAGATAACGTTGCAACTTGTACAATAAAAATTTCCCGACTCATGCCATGTTGACACAAACGTGTACCCTTGGTAAATGTGTGGCTTTGGTTGTGTTTCAGGTAGTCTTTTTCGAAGATCACGGTAAGTTGTTGCGTTCTCGATTATAAGGAGGTGATAGAAATATATATAACTCCCACAAAAATCTTGTCGTTCGCTTCGAACAATTATTTCACGTGTATATTTTCAGCAGCGTCCAATGCTATCGCGTCCATTCTGAATGGACGGGGTTAGACGCTTCCTCAAAATGAATACAGACAGTCACGGGGTTTGTCAGATGGTCATACATACGCATAAGCCGGTATATAAAAGCAGTTAATGTGCTTTCGGGAGTAAGGTGAACTGACGGATCAATACCACAACCAGATGGTAAGATAATACCGGTGCGACGAATGTGAACCGGGAATCGGTCAGAGGATGAACGATGAAAAACAGACAAGGTTCCATTATCGCGCAAGTGTGATTTTGGCTGTCATCTGATCACATGGACAATGCATGTTTGTGTCCTGAACAACGCTCTACCTGAGCATTTCTGACAGACGGGAGCTGTGAGTGATTCGTTCGCATTTGTTTTCCCAATTCAGCCGGTAAATATCGTTTAGCTTACATTAGGTTTCACTAAGGGAAACAGAAATGTAATCAACTTTGCTATCGGTTTTACTTGCGATAGAAAGATAGAACAAGATATAATTCAAAAACACAATTAGACCAAATGGTTTTAATAAAAAGCCTTTTGCTGACATTTGGGGAACCCAACTGGACAAGTTGGTTTCCAAAACCAGTCTCCGCAATCTAATCAAGCTATATACTATAAGGTAAAGTGAAAACGCTTTGACGCCTTAAATTTTTATCTGATCATAATGGTTCGTCACATGTTGTTGGAAAGGGTTTTATTTTACCAGAGGTTGAATAAAACTAACAGTGCAGACGTGGAATCACATGTTTTATTCACAAAATCATTCAAACAGAAACAGAGTCTTGGATCTGCGCATCTTGAGCGACTGTGAGAATCGGTTCCGAAAAAATCGCAATGGATAGAACGTCTTTAGAATTAGAGAGCTGATGTTACCGAACGGCTTCCGACGAGTTCCGTCAAACACGTTACTGGCCATGAATATGCTAAGCACGAATTAAAGTGGATAGGAAATTGACTTTCAGGTGCATGAAAATATCCAAACAGCTTGCTGACTGAATTCTTAGTGGAGCGGCGTAGAAGATTTGGAATGTACGTTTTAATAAACGTCACATCACGTTATTGCCCTCTTTCAAGTCATTTGATTGAGAGTCCCAACTACTTTCATATTTTTGGGTTCCCTCCATACTCCCTCCGCTAAGTTCTTCTCAATCCACCGTTCTAACTAATCAATACTCAGTACAATTTTCTTTCTTTTTCAAACAGCAAAACTTTATAACCATCCGTTATATCACAAAGACCGTAGCCATGACCGATCGATTATCAAACCAATCGCCTGTAGAATTGTGTGACTGTCCATCCGTGGTTACTTGTTTTTGTACAATGTTTCGGTTTAGGATTTGTTAAGGACGAGACGGTAATTTACTGATTACGAATGGTGACAAATCCAATGGCTGAAGTTATTCACCATTACCGGATTAATGTTCTGTTTTTCAGTGGGGGGATCTCGTCATTAAATAACGTCAAACAATTTATGTTGGATCGAAAGCGACCGAAGTGACCGTGACGGAATGATTCACTCAATTGAGTCCTCGACCACAGGGGTAATACCCGGGAACGATACAGACAGAAAGCTGAACCGTGGGTACGGAAGATCCCTCGCAAGCGTGTGCACACACACAAATACAGCCACGACGGACGCCTACTGAAAGTCACCAGTACGCGTTTTCTGACATGCCTGCGTGTATCGCTCGAGGTCTTCCACTACCCTCCATACTATCTAATAATGCATCGGAAATGCTCAATGCGTGAGGCCATTGGTGAGTTTCGCTTCGAGCTGTGCGGGAACAACAACAACAACAACAGGGGTAACATCAGAGTAGAACAAGAAGACCCATGGGTCCCAACTTCAATGACTTATGGTTGTCGGGTTGAGCAGGCAAACTCACTTATTCGTCACGAACTAACCCAGTAGGGGCTGCAGGACAGAACGAGTCGAGCGATCTGTAGAGCATGATGAGACAGACAGCTATGTGGGTGGGAGTGTGTTGAAAATGTGATGCACCGATTGTCGTGTGATTCAAGGTGTAAGTGATTGGTTGAGTGAGTGAGTGCTTGGGTGACTAATTGGATTTCTCAATGTTTTCAAAGATCGCGGATTGTGATAAATCTCATTCATCTGTGCGCTCTCGGTTGACACACCTGCTTCAACTTTTATTGACTAAAAGCTACGCGAAAATACATTTCTCTCACTTTGTTGCAATCGTTTTTCATACTGATTTTTAGAAAAAAGCGTGTCATTATTAAATTTCAATACTAATCTCTAAATTTTGTGGCAAAATATCTGTTTCCTTTTACGCTTATGTATTCTTTAAGACTAACATTTAGTAAAAGTATCCGGGTAGCGTTTTTTGATAGAGATTCTCAGCAGTTACATGATTTCTCTATAGCAAGAAACTAGATTTACTAGATTTACTGTTAAATGCATGCGGTTGCAGCAAAATAAAATCCCCTAAACGTGTGCAAGGGATAAGCATAGGATTATTTTCCCAAGTGACATTCATTACCTCTTTTGCGCTCCTAATTAATTTTAAACAATTATATTGCCATAGCCTTTGTTCTCCCTCAATAATCTGATCTATCATCTCGCATTCTAAGTTGTATAACTTGGCAGCAGTTTTTAATCTAAGTTTTGGCGCGTGCCCTTTTTGGGCTGTCCTCCCAAACATTGCAGAACGTGCCTTTGCTCTTAATTGCTTGAACCCGTTTCCTTGTTCCACCGCTCCCAATCATTGAAACCAACTCTAGAACACGTGCACCGAGAATGCGCAAACGTAAGTACTATGTAGGTCGGAGGTTTCTGGACGGTAATCAGCTGAAAATCACGTACTTGGGATGGAAGGACAATCGCTCTGTGACAATGGCGGTGCGGATCGTTGTGTGTGAAGTGTACGAAGCATGGAGACAGCGAGTGTGTGTGCTTGCATGCGGTCACACCAAAAAAAAACAGAAAACAGGAACGCGTGAGCTAACACACGCAAAAGAAATTGGTCAAATGACACTTACGGTTTGGGGCGCTGGCTTAATCGTACAGAACTCATTGTAACCAGGATTATAAGTGACTAACGTACCTCTATCTTTTCACGGGAAGCTCCAAATTAACGTTCATCTCTCACTGAGACAGGGTTTCTCACCAACCACTCCATCCTATAAACCATTAGGGCAAGATGCTGGCTATTATCACGTACAAATAAGTTTGAGTAACTGTGCGCTCCAACTGTGAATCTTCGTAGTTTAGCAATTTTTCAATACTTTGATTGAGTAAACTACCCGCGTATGCACGCAAAACTATTAGAGTTGGCTTTCTATATCAAAATTAACTAGAGAATGTTTCCAATCAACTGAAGCTCATTAGCTTAATATGAATAATGTGGTTCCATAACTTATTCTCCACTAGTACATCATTCTGATATATGATTCAAAAATCTATTTAACTAGAGTTTCATTACAGATATCAATACCACGGTTGAAGAGCATTTTCCGGAGCAGCACTGATCAATATTCAATCATATTTACATCAAAATTATGAGCTATTGATCTGTTTGATGCCATTTCTCCACCCCTCTTTTGTCCAACGGATGACGAATTGTTTCTGGAAGATTTGTTTCTTACTATGCCTTCTCACCATCTTTATAGCGAATTACGTCGATACGTGGAGGAAAATATGATGTCAGGTGCATGATAATGATGCCGTAACACAAATTAGACCTGATAAATTATTCACTAGAGCCTGGTTCGTTGACCGAGGAAAGCTGTCAATCATTATTACCAAGTGTCACGTACAAAATATGAGACTCTGAAAGAAGGAAGGTAGTGTTAGTAGTGGGATGGGATACCATTCACCTTATAATTTCGCCATGGAGATTGCATTTTGTGAACCCAGATATTTTGATGAGCTGCTGTCGCCAATGCTGACTGAACTGCCAAGAACTTAAGTGCTAGATTGAAATACGCATATAAATATATTTATTCATTATGGAGCTAAAATTGCTTAATCATGGGGGACCTGTAATAGTGAAACCATCGGTGTCAGTATCGCACTGTTCGTATATGCACTGACGCACGTTATTTGGATATTTTGATGAATAATTTTTATCCCTACGTAGATATAGAACATTTTGACACTCTGATTGGTTTTGGTTTCTGTAATCACCATAAAATGAAAAAATATGTCATATAAATCACAGAATGTTCACCTTACCTAAAAACTAACAACAGCACTCTATTGCCCTAACTTACTTTCGCGGTTTAAATCAACATGTGGATTCCGTGCAGCACTTTCTCCAATCTTCTTCCCCGTTGGTTCTGTTTTCGACCAAGACACGAATTTCTCCCTCGTCAGACACTAGTCATCTTCAGTTGTCAGGACACCATCCATTTTTATTTTCTCCTCGAACCTGATATCTGTGCTAATATCCATCATTCTGTTGCTTCTTCCTGAATTTCGTACCTCCAATTCTTCAACCGTGAATTTTAGCTTATCCGGATGACAATTCGGTTCCTTTCTCTCAAACAGTATTTTTGTACTGTTTGCCGCTCCCCGAGCAGCAGCAATCCTCCTATTTCTGATATTTTACCTTTCAACATTGAGACATTGAGGGCTACCGATCCTAACAGGCAAAGTGCAATTATCGGAGATTTCAGTATCCACAACAAGGAATGACTGAAGCACTCTTCCGACTAATCGTGCATGGGACGCGAATCCGAGGCTTTTGCTGTGGTCATCAACCTAAGTCAAAACTAGTTTTCCTCCCCACGCGCATTCCGATTCTAGTTGTGACCGCATCCACACCCTTGACCCCACTTTTACATCACTTCCCTCTTCTTTCTCCCTCATTTTTCTTTTCCCATTAGGGTCATCTAAAGATTGCGTGATTTCCTTTCTCATTCATTTCTTTTGCCCGATTTCACTACCTAACTCCAGACACACCTTTTGATGTTACGCTTCAGCCAACTGGGGGGATTCGCGTGACTTGTTGACCTGTTATCCCTGAAAGAACTTTTGTTTTAAAACTGATGTTTTCACATCAGTTTCAAACTTCATGGAGATTGTTCTTCAAGGTTTGTATCTTAATATTACACTTTTCCAAACCCAACAAGCTACCATTCCCTCCGTGATTTGTTCAGGCTTGTAGCCGTGCTGTACGTTCTAAAAACTCAGTATTCCGTCGTTGGCATCACTCATCTTACCCAATATCACGCAGCCGCTTTTTGCAGGCCAGAAATAAATGCGCACTCGCTATTCAGAGAACTAAGGCAGCTGTAGAACTGATGTTGAGATAAATTGATGTTTGATTTTATCGGTTTATTTTCCCCATGCAACAGAAGCCATTTTGTTATCCGGTACTCCATCCAGCCTAAAGTTGATTGTCACGCCTTTTTTCAATAGGAGGCCAGTCTGGCATCCAGCACACTGACACCACCGAAGATAGATGCATTCATACCAGTTTAGACCATCAGACTTTGAGAAGGTAGGTTAGTTTAAGTGCGCCTGGCTTATCTTGAATACGAAAAACGGATAAACTCCTTGTATTTTTTAATTTTAATTCGGAGCATCTCGGTACATCTGCCCAACAAAGAAGCAAATTAGTTTTTCTTCTTATAGTCGTCAAAGACCACTGAGAAGGATGCATACCATATAGTGCAATTTGTTCCGTTTGCCCGTTGTTTCGGTTACCTGTGTTCAGCTTTCCCTAGTTAAACTGCATCAGTCGACAATATCCGTATCTACTCAGTGCTGAGTACTTTATAATCAACGTATTTTCCCCAAGTATAATGATCCCAATTGCTATCTTTTCTTTAAACGGAACTTTTTAACAATCTAATTTCAAGACAAGTAAGTGAATCTGAACTCTATTGGGCATGCGTATGGAAATTAATGTTCTTCGATTTCACGCATCGTTCAGCACGTTCAACTTTTCCAATTCTCACACAGACCTGTTGTGTGTCGTTCTACCGGCGTGCATTCTACGCCCATAGTGATTCCAACACGTACTGACAGTTAGTTAGCCATCGTCAGTGTTCACCGGCAACTTTGGTACATCATTCGCGGCATCGGTAAATGTGATCTGATTGATGTCGTAGAGTGACGGGATCGTTTCCACTTCTTTTTCTAGTTGAATCGTTTTCGATGCACGCAACCATATAGAGACGTGACAGTTCGTTTTGTTCAATTTTAACGGAATGTTGGAAGAGTATTTGCGTGCGCTAGTAACACAGCTAATTTGAACG